>CBVK0100146815.1:0-13665 GCA_900067695.1 Picea abies
AAAAAAAAAAAAAGATAGTTAATTGTCGAGGGCGAAAATTTCAGTCCAAAGAGTATCATTATCAAGTGATGAGTTATATCCAAATGAAAATGACTTGCCTCATTTATATGAGGAAACCCAAGTCCTAGTTTTTCCATATTACAATTAAATCCATAATGTTAGGCTAAAACATAAGTTACAATGCTTAATTAGCAAATTGTTTTCCTTTTTTTTCCCACATAGGCTACAAAATGACCAAAAATAACAAAATGATTACATATTAACCCATAAATCTCCTCTCCAAGGTGGAACGTGTGAAGATAAGCCTCCAAAGCCTAGGATGTCAAGATAGGAAGGTGCCACATCATCCATAAATCAAGCAAAAGTGTGGGGTCTCAAGCCCACAACACCACCAAGTGCACCTAAATGGAAAAACATTCCCTCAAAAGTCCGACATCATGCTCCAAAGGAGGGACATTTGGGCATAAGAGGATGACATCTTCTCCCCTTCGTGCTTCTGGTCCTTGTCCAAAATCTATAAATGTCTCCCAAGGTGCAACGTTCATCATCCTAGGCCTCCAATGAGTGGGGCAGAACATCCATCCAATGGGCTTTCAATCCCCTGTGAAGGTCCAAGTGGCTTAGTCCCTCCATGAATAGATTTCACTAGGCAAGGTCCTACAAAGACAAGCAAATACACCCTCCAAGGGTCCACAAGTCACATGAATCATATCAAGTAATCCACATTTAATAAAAGAACCACCCAAACATGTGTATTAAATCCCCTTGTTTCAAACTAAACAAATTCTCAAAGACCTTATAAATATTTCCAAATTTAGGTATGGGAGGGGTGTCATGGTGCCCTATTAGGTAGGCCAATCCCCAAGTCAAGGAGTGTTTCCCAAGAAGACCCTATCTAGGCCATGTAGTGAGTATGAGGTTGATTTGGGTAGTACTTTTGGGAATGGGGTTCTTGACATATCAAGGGCTCATATTGTCTCATTTATGGGTGCCTTTGTGGAGGGTGTGTTGCATCCCTTCATTTGCAATGCAACATTTTTCCAAGCCCTTTATTTGTCTTTATTTATGGTCTGAACATTGAGTTCTATGTGCAATGGAAAGTAAAATAGCATCGCAATGCCAATTGAATTTATAATGCATTAAGTGTCATATGCACTGGAAATTAAAATACACTGCAATGAATTCCCCCATCAAGTGGGACATTTTTATTCATTTTCTTTTTAAAAGGTCCTTCATTTTTTATGGAGAAGTGTTTCATTGCTCTCAGGACCTTAGGGTGAGCATATAAAAGGATAGATTATGGATTTTGATTTTATAGTGCTAACTACAACACCTCTGGGCCTTCATCCCCTTCTTCCCATGAAATGAGGCACAAGCCCTTCTTGGGGTCAATGAACCCAAAAACCCAAATTATGAGGAAACGGAGGGGAAGAAGGGTGAAAAGTGGTAAGTATGAATGGGAATGTTACCATGACCATTCAAGGATACCCCCTAGTATCAACTATTTTCCTGAGGGTGACCCACTTACTAGGAAACCATGTCAACCACCAAGGTGAAATAAGGAAAAAGGTATAATTTCCAAGAAAATGTTACATAATCAAGGGAGGTCCCTTTGCAACATGCTCAAATTATTCAATCATTAAAGTGACACTTACCATGAGATCAGACTTGATACCTCATGAAGTAATACCTTCTATCATTTCTGGGCTAGGATAGTGTGGCGGACATTATTATGCTCCTGATGATTAATGATGATGTGTGGTGGAGAGGAGGGGCTTTGTCTGCTCAATGGGGGATCAATGGATCATGTGTCTCTCGAAACTCCATTTATACTACCTACAGGCCTCGATACATCATCTCCTTAGTTACCCCTAGGTTGGGGGGTAACATTTGGCTCCTACATGGGTACATGCGCTCGTCATAGAGCACATGAGAACCTCAACATATCCTTGTATGATCTGTGCCTACACATACTCAAGAAAAACATTAGAGCATCGAAGGGTGGCTATCTCACCCCTTATTCATACAAGAAAAACTCCAGAAATTCAAAATTGACAACTATAAGATTTCTTAAAAGAAATTTTTTTGTATTTTTCAAAAACTTCTAACTAGCATGTAATGATTCAAGAAACTACATCACAACAACTATGCATAAATGCAAGAAAGCAATATGTAAACAAAATCATATAAAATGAATGCAACTAACCTACGATGAACACGCAAATGTAATGCAGAAAAGAAAATGACCTGCCTACTTACCTGGGGCTCGAGGCCTATGGAGATCATGTCCCGTATA
Source organism: Picea abies (assembly GCA_900067695.1). Taxonomy (NCBI): domain Eukaryota; kingdom Viridiplantae; phylum Streptophyta; class Pinopsida; order Pinales; family Pinaceae; genus Picea; species Picea abies. Next base: position 2,297 of record CBVK0100146815.1, read on the forward strand.
CATAGGGTGGGAGGATAGACTCATGAACTGGTAATGGAATCTTCCTCCCATCTATGGCATATAAATAGTAAGTACTCCTTTCATACTTCTTGACAATGTAAGGGCCAAGCCACATAACTTCAATTTTTTTGTCATACTTTGGCTTCCCCTTCTTTTTATCCCACATGAGTGCAAGGTTTCCTTCGTCAAATTCAACATATGGTAGATATTCAATGTAAGGTTGTGTGGGAGGATTTGCTTCGACCACTCATTTCATAGCTTGTTATTGCTCTTATTCCTTCTTATATGCATCCTTTTTTAGTGTCCTGATGGATCCCAGGTCCTTTCCCTGATATTTCACAAGCTTATCCTTATACTTATATGTCTTCATCAATAGTGTGTCAATAAAATCCTCTTGTGTAAATAGTAAATCCCAAGGATCATACTCAATGACTTGAGGTGTCACATCATATTCACAATCACTCCAATAGTTCAGGCTATTTGGATCAACTACATGATTATTTGCAACATGTTGACTATATAGAATCTCAAATGTCCCATCCCCCATAGGGGTATGTGTATGAGTGAGGTCCATACTAAAACAACCAACTTCTCGATAGGAGAATTCCCCAAGCATTCGGTACATCAATACCAACCACATTCATATTGATTTTGATGTTTGGGAATGCCTCCAAGTAAACTTTCACATCTTCTATAAGCCTATAAACCTTGAAATTTTTTTAATCAATGCCACAAACGTTTCCATAAGGGCGGGTTGTCCTCAAACCTAGATGTCTCATGACTATCAAAAACATCATGTTTGTTGAATCCCTAGAATTCAACATACAATTATTCAAACGAAGACCACTTATGCTCAGAGAGAGATAAAAAGGAGGATTACCTTCCCTCTGATTCCCATGATACATAGTATTCAAAATTACAAGAGGATCTCTTGCTTCATCATGTATTTAAGGTCTTCAAAACTTATTTCCTTACCAAATGAATCTTTCACATCTCGACCACGGGTACCACCATATTCATATTTCCAATCACACTAGGCACGTCAATGTTCAACAAAAAATCCTCATTTGTTGGCACAGGTTGTGGAAGTAGGTCATGAACTAGAGGTGGAGGAGGTAGAGGTACCTCCTTCATTGTTGGGGAAGGTGAAAATGTTACTTTATTTCTCCTAGAATATGTTAAAATATATTTTTTCCTCAACCTTTACTTTAAAGGTTCATCCATTTGGCTTAATATTTCCAACCGAGCTTGCCTAGCTGTCTGTTTCCTAGCTTCTTCAAGTTTCTCTTCCATGATGTCAATGCATTAATCATCCTGGAGAGTGTAATCCATATCAATCAAGTTCAACATGTCTATAAATACTGGCTCTACTTATTTTTGTCTATGATCCAAATTTAGGAACGGAACGAACTGATTACAGACTGAATACCATAAATACAAAGATATGAAGAATAGCACTTCAGTCAACAATATCTTCTATTAAATAATGAAATAGGTTGAAAATATAAAACTACAGAACTGAAACTTGCCCGAATGGTGGTAGCTATCTCTGAGAAGAGATGTGGCTGCTACGGACATCCGTCTAAGAAGAATGGATTACAATGAGGCTCCATAGGCCCTTTTCATATTACTCATGAATGCCAAAACCCTAGACATCCAAAAACCTATATTACTCATGAATGCCAAAACCCTAGACATCCAAAAACCTAACCCTAGAAGGTGAAACACCAAAAGTCATGTGGGCCCTATGGGTAACTTGGTGTAATTTGGTACCTCAACTTCCTAGGGTCATAACTTTTTCATACGACCTATGTTTTAGGTGCGTGATAGGCCGTTGGAAATTTCTTTTAGAGAGATACACGTTCTGTTGTCAGACTCTAACTCTGTCTATAGTTTGGCTGTGGAGAGCCAAAAAAACAATTTTTAGGGCCCCAAAACAGCCCTGAAAGTACAGCAAGATGTGTTGACATGAAAACATATAAAATAGGCCAGTTGTATTAGGCAAGAGGCCACCCGTATCCACCTGGAGAATGTGTGAGGCTTCAGACAGCCCCAAAAGTGTAGAACTCACAATTATAAAGCAGTACAGAAAGACGTGTTGAACAAAAATGGACACGAGAAGCTAGTTGGAATAGGTGGGTGACCACCAATATCCATCTAGATCAGTCTTAGACACTCATGTTCCCAATGAGGTTCTTCACAAGGAAAATGCCATGGTGATCCTTCCATGCTAACCATCCAAATAGGATTCTAGGTGTTAGGTTCCTTCGTTTCTTATTGTGGATTCAGTTTTCAACCTGTGTTTTCCCTTTGTTGTATGATAAACTAAGGTCTTAGAGAAAATTGTTGCCTCTCTGAATTCGTCAACCTATTCATGATCTGATTTTGGCTCAGGACAAACTAGGTATTCATCTCATCAAAATTTTGAGCCAAAAGTTTGAGTGGATCCTATACATTGTTGGTTGACATCTTCGTCTTAGGTTTTTCTCTGGCATGAGGGAACTGAAAAGGATCAATCTTTGAGTTGATTAGATGTTCTTCCATTTGCGTAGTGTATTCTTTGGCCTTTGCTGAATTTTCAAGCATCTTTTCCTTCAAGATAAAACCAACCTATCCTTCAAAAGCATTCAAATAGAGAAGGAGAACAGATGCTTATGGAAAGCACAAGTCCTTCGGGATCTGACTGTACAAGTTGTCAACTATAAAATTGAATTCATTCACTACTTATTCCTCTTCCTTTTTGATTTAGTTGAATTGCATCAATATCATTCCACTATCATTCTTCGTTGTCCATCTACATTTGAACAACTTTGTGAAAGCCTCATATGATTGTAAGTAATTTTCGAGCAAGCCTTTGAACCACTTTTTAGAATCTTCATCAAGAGATGTAGCTAGAAGCTTCATTTCAACATCTTCATGTTCTATACCATTATATTCTAGGGCCACACCAATATCATTGAGATGTTCTTCATGTGTAACAACATTATTTCTGGTGAGTTTGGGCAAACACTTGTGACACTCTATAGGCATGTTATTGGGGTACCCAGGGATGGTGGCCATAGTCAATAGTTAGTAAAGGTTGTTATCCCAAGGATGAGCCATTGGGGAAAAGGGAAGACTTCCTTGGAATAATGTTTTGACAGCAGGTGAATTATGAGAAGGTATTCTTCGATAAACCCTGGACGACTTAAACCTTCCTTAGGGAAGTGTCTTTTGGAAATACGGGTTCTTAGGTTGTGGAGTCATTGGATGAACTTTATGAAAAGATCATAGATGGTGAAAAGGGAACTTCCCTCAAATGAAGTCACCAAGAGAGATAAAGGTAAAGGCATTGAGATAGACTTTCCAAGTGTCATTATGGGATCAGAAAGGATTCAAAATCCTCCTCGGCAATGGCGCCAAAAATGTTAAAGCACAATTTGTAGTTTGAGAATAACCCAAGAAACAAGTGTGTGACACCATTGAGGACACCTATGACTACCATCTCAATAGTTATCCCCATTTTTTTAGTGATGGACAAGTCCAACACAAGGGAGGCTTCTCTAGTGACCCTAAAGGGATTACAAGGGGAGAGGGTGTAATGTTCCTGACTTGGCTAGTCTAGGAAACGTTGCTAATGTGTGTGTAGGATCAAAGTTTTACAGCGTATAAATGATCATACAAATAATAAATGTGACAAAGGACTACAAAGTTTGTATTATGATATCTCTGTGGATTACAAAATGGCCAAATGCGACTGAGTAAACTAACAATACTCGACTAGATCAACAGACAAAGGATCTTAGCCGAAATACAAATAAGCAATTGCATCTGAATAAAATAACAACACTTGGCTAGATCAAAAGACAAAAGGATCTTAACTAGAATACAAATAAGCAACTAAAAGATAATACCCAGAATATGGGAGCACTGCGAAATCAATGAAGAATAATGGAAGACCTAGATGATCTTCCCGGTGACTAGGGTGCATCTTTCAACATCGAAATCAACCAATTGGTGTCTTCCTCCTGGAATACACTAAACTATCTCTCCTGAGATGTGCCTCTTCTCCTCAATGATAAGTCATAATCTACATAATGATGAATTAGGTCGCTGACCCTTCCTTTAGCCTCTTCTCCTCAATGATAAGTCATAATCTACATAATGATGAATTAGGTCGCTGACCCTTCCTTTATAGCTTTCCAAAACCCTAAATCATGTTGAAACCCTAATTCACTGTTGACTTCCAAAACCCTAAATCACTATTGAAACCCTAATTCACTGTTGACTTCTATTTTTAGCTCATAATGACTTAAAAGCGCTTTTAACCCTTTTTAGTTCAATGTCACTTTCTGAATATAACACCTATGACTGGAGTGACCTCTAGTAACCTTGTTTACCCCTCTTTGTCCCTGGCTATAGTCTAACGGGGCAGTTTAGACCATTAAGCCTCCTCTCTGGAGCTCTTATTTGGAAAGGGACATTACAGTCCTCCCTTCCCAAAATTTCTTGTCCTTAAGAAATACCAGTCCAGGGTGCTGCAACACCTGCTCGCTCTCCCAAGTAGCGTCCTCTACTGGAAGCCCTCTCCATCTGATCAAACACTCTCTGATGACCCTACTCCTCAGTTTCTGCTCCTGAAACTCCAAAACCTCCTCTGAAACTAAGTCCAACTGTCCCTCCTCATCCAATGGGGGAAGCTCCTCTGATGTGCTAATGAATTGTCCCATTGCCTTTTTTAGGAAAGACACGTGGAACACGTTATGAATCTTGCTCGCCTCCGGAAGCTCTAGCTTGTAAGCAACCTCGCCTACTCGGTGCATGATCCTGTAAGGACCATAAAATATGGGCTTGAGCTTCTCGGCCCCACTCTTCTTCATAGATGATTGTCTGTAGGGTTGGAGTCTCAAGAAAACCAAATCTCCAACCTCAAAGATGCGCTCTATCATGTGCATCTCCGCACTTATCTTCTGTCAGTTTTGCGTCGTCTACAGGTTTTCTTTCAACAACTTGAGAATCTCCTGAATCTCTATGATCCAATCCTTGGCCTTGGGAGCTCTTCTCTCCCCGAATACCAAGTCTACCAAAGTGGGAGTATCATATCTGTACAATGCTTGGAAGGGTATCATACCAATGGACATGTGGAAGGTGGTGTTGTAGCAATGTTCTCCTAAATGTAACCACTTTACCCACGTTCTTTTTTGTCCTCCTACATAGTTCCTCAAATACCCTTCAACCCACTTGTTGACAATATCGCTCTGCACATCTGTCTGACGGTGATAGTTGGTGCTAGGTGTCAACTTTGTCCCCACCAACCGAAACAACTCTCTCCAAAATGTCCCTATGAACCGACTGTCCCTGTCACTGACGATGTTCTTTGGCAACCCATGAAGTCTGAAGACCTCTCTGAAGAAAAGATCGGCTACCTAAACTACATTGTACTCTTTCGATATGGCATATAAGTGAGCAAACTTGGTCAATATGTCGACCACTACATAGATGCAATCCTTACCTTGGACCTTGGGTAGACCTGTGATGAAGTCCATAGATATACTCTCCCATTTCTGCTCTGGAATGGGGAGTGGCTAAAGTAGCCCTGCTGGAAGAGCATGCTCTGACTTGTTCTGCTGGAAACTCACACACTCACTGACCTGTCTCATAACATCTTGTTTGAGGCCCTTCCATGAGAACCTCTCTCTGATCTGTCTATAGGTTTTGAAAAACCCTTGATGGCCTGCTAGAGGTGAATCATGAACTACAGTGAGGATCTTCTTCTTAAGCCTTGAATATGGCACCAAGTAGACTCTATCCTTGTAAAATATGACATCGTCAATGACGATATACCGGTCATCATGTATCTTCCCAACCATCACCTCACAAGCAAACTTGTTCTTGGAATATTCCACTAACAAGTGGGATTTCCAATCTGTCGAAATATCCATCAAAGAACATGTCGCAGGTCTCCTCAATAGTGCATCGGCCACAATTTTCTTCTTCCCCTTGACATACTCTATGTCAAATTCAAATGCATGTACCTTCGTCACCCATTTCTATTGGTGCTCACTGAGGTCCTTCTTCTCAAGGAAATACTTCAAACTGGTGTGATTGGTCTTGACCACGAATTTGTTGCCCACCAAATATTGTCTGAACTTGGTCAAGGCATGCATGATTTCCAACATTTCCTTGTCATAAATGGAGTACAACCTCTCAGATTGACTAATCTTTCGGCTCTCGAATACAATGGGGTGTCCTTCCTGCATCAAAACTACACCAATCCCTTCATCGGATGCGTCACACTCTAGTACAAATGGCAAGGTGAAGTCTGGTAGGGCCAACACTGGACAAGTGCCCATGACGTCCTTCCTGTGATCAAAGGCTTCCTGTGATTTCTCAATCCATATGAAGGCCCCATGCTTGGTAAGATCTACCAGCGGTGCTCCCAGAAAAATCCCGGACAAACCGCCTATAATAGTTGCACAGCCCGAAGAAGCTCCTCAGTTCTATCATGTTCTTGGGTGTCGGCCAATCCAGAATGGCCATGATATTCTCTTAGTGCACTTGTACCCCTTGTGCACTGATGATGTGGCCTAAGTAAAGTAGGTCTGTCATACCGAACTCGCACTTGGACTCTTTGGCATATAATGATTGTGCCTCCATGATGCTCAATACCTCATCCAGGTATCTCATATGCTCTTGCCATGACCGGCTATAGATCAAGATGTTGTCAAAGAAAACCAAGATTGATTTCCTTAACTGATCCCTGAATATATGGTTCATGCAAGATTGGAATGTAGCAGGTGCATTGGTTAGCCCAAATGGCATAACCAGGAACTCGAAGTGTCCAAAATGACATCGAAATGTCGTCTTCTCTATGTCCTGCTCTTTCATGTTGATCTGATGATATCCAGAGCGTAGATCAATTTTTGAGAAGAAAATTTCCCCATGCAGTTCATCCATCAACTTGTCAATGCATGGGATAGGGTACCGGTTCTTGATGGTTTTCTTGTTCAAGGCTCGGTAATCAATGCACATCCTCATGGTGCCATCCTTCTTCAGAACTAAGACAATTGAAGAAGAAAATGGGTTGTTGCTCAGTTTGATGTGTCCCATCACTAGCAATTCCTTCTCTATCTCATCCTTGAACCTCCTAGGATGAAGATAGGGGGGGCGTGATCATAGGTTTGGCCCCCTCCTCCAACTCAATGGTGTGCTCAAACCCCCTGCCAAGAGGTCTCCCTGGTGGAATTGCCTCAAATACCTGTTGATGTCGTCCCAATAAATTCTTGATCTCTGTATGGTATTGTTTTCGACCTTCTGAATCCTTCTGAGTAGTGATCAAGCATTTTGTAGCATATGCTACCTGCCCATGTCTAAATATCCTCTCCATCCTCTTGGCTGAAACTGTCTTAGGTGCTCCTGTCAACATACCTCTTAGAACAACCTTCTTCCCATCCTGATCTTTGAATCCCATTTCCAAGGTTTGGTAGTTGGTAGTGATTTTTCCCAAGGTAATCATCCACTGAAATCCTAACACCACATATGTGTCTGATAGGTCAACCACATAAAATGTGTCTCTCACTGTGTAGTTGCCTAACTTCATCTCTAAGTTTGGAACTCTGTCTAGACACTCCACTGTGTGGCCATATGCTACCACAACATCAAACCCCTCAAACTCCTCTGTCTGAAGTGCCTGTCTCGATACTAGTGAAGTGTCGATGAAGTTGTGGGTGGCCCCACAATATCAGGGTGATTGCCCATTGCCCCTAAATAATCCCTTTGATACGGAGGGTATCATACCTGGGAACACCAGAAAGGGTCACAATGACACCTCCCTTTGCTGGTTTCCTCCTGTTAGCCTATTCTGGCAGTTGTGGGACTACTGGAGGATGGGCTCTTGTCGGTGTCAGTGGTCTACGGGGAGGTTGCTCCTCTGCTGGTGTTGAATCCTCCTTTGAACTAGTGGATCCACTGTCTTGCTCCTCCTCCTCACTGTCCACACTGTCTACTTCTACCTCAATATAATGAATCTCTCCCTTGCCCATGCACTTATGGCCTGAGACCCAAGGATCTCTGCAGCTGAAGCAAAGCTTCTTCCTCATAATCTCTCGCCTAGTCTCATCATCCAACTTCTCCTTGCCCTTCCATTCTCTCTGGAATGGATTCATGTCTCGATCCCTCTGGGGCACAAATGGTTTGGAGAAATTTTTAGTCTTTGGCACCGAGTCCGCTAGATCTTGAGTGCGAAGGATGGCATTCTGCAAAGTGGGAGGCATGTATGCCTTCACCCGTCCTCTCAAAGGCTCTATGAGTCCTTCTGTGAATAGCATGATCAGCCTGGGCTCTGATATATCTTTCATTGCCATGGCTACCCGCTAAAACTCTGTGATGAACACCTATGTTGTGTCAGTTTGTCTCAATTGGGCTAGATCCCTGAAGTGTATCTCGGGATGCTTCCTGTCAAACCTATCCATGAGCCTATCTATAAACTCCCTATAGGAGGTGATGCGATTGTGACCCAATTCCACCAGTCCATGATACCACCACTCGTGTGCCTCACCCTCCAAGTGTAAGGTCGTGAAACTGATGGCCTCTGTCTCGGTCATCTAGTTGAGCTTGTAATACATGTCTAGCTTTTGTACCCAAGCTCTGGCGGTGTATTTGGACGATCCGTCGAAGGAAGGGATGGTGAGTTTCCCAACTTTTCGAATGAAATCGAGGTTATGCCCCTGTTGCTGTTGTGGTCCTCCCCTCTACGGCTCTCTGGGGAGGTTCTTGAGTCTGAGTCCACGGTACTCGACTAAGTTCATGTCCTGATGGAAGTCATGACCCAATGTTGCGTACTCCCTCCTATACTCTGCAATGTCGTCGACATGAATGTGTGGCCTCTGTGCTATCGGTGGCGGTGCTGCTACCGGGGGTGCCCTCTGGAAACTGGGAAACAAGGGTCTGGGAATCCTACTCGCAGAGGTGTATGTGCGAGAGGGTGACTAGGGTCTACTGCCTGCTCCTGAGTTCCCTTGTGCTACATGCAGGACTTGTGTATCTGGGGTGCCCACTCTAGCCAATATATCAACCACCTTGTTGGAAAATATTTAACAGACGGTGAATGGAAAATATTTAACAGACAACGAATGCTTGTCATTGATGGCAAGTACAATAGTGAAGATGGCATGAGTACAGGAATTTTGTAATCGACAGGCAAACAAAATATAAGTTCAGTAAGGTCGAATGATCGAAGGCGAATGATCAAAGGCAACACAACATTGATCGAGTGATCGAAGACTCGTAAAGTTTGAGAAGAACTACTGATCGTTGGATCCCATCCAAAATTCCTGACAAAACGAGGGCCGTCAGATCTGAATTTAGACAAGAAGAGAGCACTGAAGAGGAGGATAGATCTCAGGGGTTCGATCCAAGCGCGGGATCCGACCATCATTGGATCAAGGAGAATCTAGACGCCTTTTAAAGTATAACAAGGAGAAAAGGGGCTCACAAAATTTCGAAAGAAGGAGTACCGTCCATCATCAGGAAGGACACGTGGGGAAAGATCATAAGTTCACTGACTGGAGAGTCAAAGGAACAGGGTTCCTTAACTTCTCGAAATCGCGATGTAAGCTGAGCCGTCGGATCAAAGGTTTGATCTGGACCATTGATTCCAGTCCTTGTCGGAGTTTCGGGGATCGAGAGTTGGACATGTCAAAGATTATTGATATTAGGAATCTTGATATCGCGATATGCGAAATCGTGATGTAATCTGAGCCGTCATATTAAGGTTAAATCTAGACCATTGATTCCAGTCCATGTCGAGGTTTCAAGGATCGCGTGTTGGAGATGTCAAAGAAACAATGCAACAAGAATGTCGATTTCGCGATATGCGAAATCGCGATTCAATCGCAGTCGTTGAATCAAGCTCAGATCTAGATCGTTGATCTAACTTCATGTCAGATTTTCGGGGGTTGAGAGTTGGAGATGTCAAATTTTATTAACATCAGGAATCCCGATATCGCGATATGCGAAATCGCGAATTTAATCGCAGCCTTTGAATAGAGATCAGATCTGGACCGTTGATCCGACCCCATGTCGGAGTTTCGTGAATCGGGACTTTGAAGTGACAAAAACACTAGAAATCAAGGATGTCGATTTCGCGATATGAAAAATTGCGACTCAATCGCAATCGTTGAATCAAGCTCAGATTTGGACCGTTGATCTAACTCCATATCGGAGTTTCGGGGATCGCAACATGGAGAGGCAAGAAAACAATGCAACAAGAATGTTGATTTCGCGATATGCGAAATTGCAATTCAATTGCAGTCATTGAATCAAGCTCAGATCTGGACCATTGATCTAACTCCATATCGGAGTTTCAGGGATCGTAACATGGAGAGGCAAGAACATTGAACATCAGGAATGTCGAAATAGCGATATGCGAAATCACAGAATGATCTGAACCGTCAGATCAAGTGTTGATCAGAGGGTTACTGTTCTCTCTCACAGTTAACTCCTCAGTTTCGAATCTGTTAGCGAAACGGACTCATGATTGTCGATTAGTTGGCGTTTCAGTCGTCTTTTTTCCTAAGGAGTTGGGAAGTTGAACCGTCCTGTAGGTGTGTATAAAAGAAGATGAGACAGACTGTGTGCGGTTGGTTGTTCTGTATGAGAGAAGAATGAAACTGTAAGAAAAGGAAAAGGAGAGAATGCGCATGAGGAGATTGAGCATATGTGCAGTGTGAGATGAAACACAGAGCAAACTAACAAAACAAGTTGAAGCAGAGCAGAATGAAAGAACAAGTTGATGCAGAGCAAACCTGATAAACAGAGAGAGAAAGAAATGAATTGCAGAACAGTTAGAAGATGACCAGATGGACAGAACAAAGAAAGATTGGTAAGAATTGATGTATCTATGTAGTTGAATATTTATATGTTAATTTATGTTCTAGGGAGGTTGGGAGGTGCTCAGGAGGACTGTTTTCCTCAGAGGTTCAAGTGGGAGCTTGAACACAGGAAGTTGTAGCTTCCATCTGGTTGCAGCCAAAGAAACCAGGGTGGCAGGGTGGTGCTAGGGAGAACAAGTGTTCTCTGTTATACAGGTTGGAGCCTGTGTAACTGGAAGTTGGTGCTTCCATCCAGTTGGTGCTGGAACTTATAGAGAGTTGATGCTTCCTTCTAGTGGGTGCTAGAGAAACCAGGGAGTTGGTGCTTCCTTCTAGTGGGTGCTAGAGAAACCAGAGAGTTGGTGCTCTCAAACAAGTTGTAGCTTGTAAAACAGAGGTAGCAGTCTCACATTGAGTTGGTGCTCAATTAAAGATGATGTACAAAACTTAAAAGATTGCCTATCATTTTGAAGAAGAAGAGGTTTTATCCCTTTATGGGTTTCCTCGTGAAAATCTGTC
>CBVK0100146821.1:0-11231 GCA_900067695.1 Picea abies
TGTGGGCCTAGGGGCTAAGCTAGGGGGATTACCTCTAAAGGAATAATATTTATTATTAATTCTTAAGGCTAAAGTGTACACACTGAGTGTTGAGTGTTTTTATCCTAAGTCCTGGGAGAGGAAACGTGTGCAAAAGGAAACACATGCATTTCTAGGAAGACAAGTGTCGACCTGGGTGCATGTAGTTAAAACTGATGAGTCAACAATGTTAGGGGTCATTCTGTCATTGTTTCATCCTCTGCCTGAGTTTGTTGGGATCGGGGGCGTCTGAACCTATTTTGCCTCTGCATCTGCATTTGCTTACCCATGCACATGGAAGGAAACCCTCACATGAAGGTTTTCCATTTGGACACTATCCCATCCTCTACCTAAACCAGAGACCTCCATCATCAACCTCTGTGTTTTGAGTCCTTTTCATGCACCCTGAACCAGTGGAAAACTCATGGACTGGTCCGTGTCTCCTATGAAGACAGAGCACCCTGTAAATGTTTGAACTGTGTTATGTCTTAGTGTAGACTTTTGTCATTTTTGGATGTCCATACCCAAATTCATGTTTCTACTTTCACCATGAGTTAACCAAATTTCTATTGTTTTTGTTGTTATCCTCACCTTGCGGGAATTGAGTTGAAACTGGTTGAAGAAGCGAGTTGTTAGGCCCGTGGTAGAAGAGGCAGGTTGTCAGGCCTGTGAGTAGCTCTCTCTAGGTGAGAGAGTCTATTGGGAAGTGGTTTTCTCCCATAGAGAGTCCAACACTAGCTACGGAGCTCTAAGAATTCATGATCTGGCCTATTGCTGAGACCCGGAGAGGGAGGTGAAGCAACTGATGGACTGTGCTTGTGAAGGTGTATACTCCCTGGTGGAACAAGCATGTGGGGAATGAGATTTTGTGAGTAGTGGGCGTAAGAAGGCTCATGGAGAGAATCCTTCTGGTTTCTATGTGTAATTTTCCTATAACATCAGCCTATTCTAGGATTCCCTTGCCCTGGGTGGAGCTTTTTCACATCTCGAGGGTGACCCACTATTGAGTGTGATGAGCAGCATGGTCTAAAGCTGGGAGGTTTGTGAAAGGTCTCCACGTAGTTGGTTGTGTTACTCTAATTGAAAAGATAACTATCAGTCTGTGCTTAATTTATTAGTTATGCATGTCTGTGATGCTTGAATGTTATCATGTATTCTGTTGTGTATACGAACTACTATTAATTCCATTGATTCTATATTGTAGTAGTAATTCTGTGATTATTGTGATTAAGTGTTTTAATTCGATTAACATGCATATATTATAAAAGTGTATATTCCACAGTGGTAGCATTACCCAGTCTCTGTGTTGGCCGGGAATGCTACAGTTTGGCATCAGAGCTTTAAAGGCTAAGTTAAGGTTGTGTTAGTGGCATTTCCTGGCCTGTTGGTGGACGGGGATGTTACATTTTCCATGTCATAGGAACTAATGATCTTAGGAGAACCAACTGTGAGACCTCGAAATTGATACCTTTGGCCCTCTTGTTGGAATTGCATGGTTAATTCCTTAAAATCCATAAGAATGGAACCCAAAGTGCATAACCATTCAACACCTAGCAGAATGTCACAACTGCCCATGTAAATGGAAAACATATGAGATTTTTGGTGGTAATGTCCTATTTGAAGATGAACATTTTCACAAATCCCACCAAATTTCATGAACCCACCATTGGCTATCATAATTTGAAAATTATTGAGAGCATGAATATAACAATTGGTTTCCTAGGCAATGTGGTGATGAATAAAATTGTGGGTGCTACCACTATAAATAAGGATGATGACCTTCCTGTGCTTAATATAGCCAATGAGCTTGAGGGTTTGTGGGGAGGATAATCTATTGAGGGCATGCAAGGAAATAAGTGGGTCAAATTTAGGTGGGTCAGCAGGCTCCTGGGTAGCATTGGGAAGGGAGGGCTCGTCAACAAGGGGAACTGTCACATCTTCTTCAAGAGAATATTTGGAAATGACCATAAAAAGTTTTTGTTCCTTACACTTGTTCCTCGAAAAATATTTTTCATCAAAATTATAGCAAAGACCCTTTAGTTGGTGTTCAACCATTTCATCCTACCTTGAGGGGAGTGACAGGGGGGTTATAATTAGTGGGTCAAGAGAGAGGAACAAAAGAGGTTTTTTTGTTCTGGAATAAAATAACTTGTTGGGCCTCTTTAACATGTGTAGTAACTTCCAACTAAGTCTAAGGGCGGTCCATGAGAACCTGGGATCACATTTCATCCTTGAGGTCACTGATAAAGAATTTACAGAAGAACGCATCGAAAATGCCCTCTGTTTGAAAGGCCAAATGCTCAAAAGAAATGATAAAGTCTTCCATTGTGCCTGACTATTTCAATTTGACCAAGATAGTGGGTATCAGTATCAAAGTGGGCACAGATCTCTGCAATATTCCCCTGACGTGAATTTTTATGCCATTGCCACCTTTTCCAACGTTCAAGATCTAGATAGAGGACATCATAGTGAAGTTTGGCCAACTCGTCAGTAATACCATGCAGAGAAAAATAAGTAATACCATGCAGAGAAAAATAATGCTCCATTTGAGTGACCCAACCCCTCAGATCGGAGCCATCAAATTTATTGACCTCTACATGGGGAAGATGAGGTTCACGATGAAATGAGTTGGGTTGAAAATGAAAATACTAAGAGGAATCGACAACGTCAGGTTGGTCAGATGAGGAAGGATCTGCATGGAAGTTCAACAATTGATTGATAATAGAGTGGAGGGTGGTAAATTGGGTTGTGAATTTGGATTCCATGGTGTTAGCATTGAGATTCACCCTCATATTGCATGAGGATAATCCCATTACCCATCATAATATTTGGTGGATGTTGGTGTTATGAATGGAGTTCAAATGAACAAAACTTAGTATAAGAATGATTTTAATATAGGAACTGGACAATAATGCACAGGGAAGTGAGGTCCTCATTAACTTCATTCAGTGATTTGAGTTTAAGTGCAAGCAGAAGGAAGACTTAGTCATAAAGGTGGACAAGTATTCCATGGGCATCCGACTTTCAAGAAACTTGGTGAAGAAAAAAGCAGGCTCAAGAAAACTCTTGAAATTAAGCTTCAGACACTGAAATATGTCACACAAACATAATGATCAAACCTACATCACAATGCAACTACAACAACTCTATTGGATCCTCCATGCCCGAGCCTTTCAATGTAAGGGGGAATAAGGTAACAACGAATTTGACTAAACTGGTCACAACAATAATGTAATCAAACCTACATTACAATAGAACTACAACCCTCAAATGAATCCTCCATGCCTGAGTGTTTTAGCATAGTTTTTACAAAGAGACGAGAGAAGTCGACTTTTATTAATGCAAAAGTATCAAATTTGATACATAACCAGAGAATAGTTCTGGCATCAAAATATTACAAAATAGGGATCTCTGCTCAACCATTTGACGAACCTAACAAAATATCAAACTGATATATTTATACTTAGACCAGTCCACTACTGTCAGGAGTATGATCTAGAAATTCCATTTAAAGCTTTTCATCTGAACAATTCTCTATTAGACTAGGCGTGTTTTTGTTTGTTAGATGCAAACCAGGTTCAACGAGAACTTGCAAAAAACTGACCATCTTTGTACCCTACTAACAGTCTGTCTTCATTGGAGATAACTATCTAGACTTCCATTTATGGGATGAGATGAGGTTGCAACTACCAATCCCTGCCTCATTAATTGAAACTTCATTGGGATTAGAGCTCCACGAGATGAATGATCCACAGAAGACCACCTGTCACGATTGGATTGGGTGTTGAGGTTGTGGGAGTCAACCCTCTCTCATTAGTTGGCCCCTCCTTGGGATTTGAGTGCGGCGGGACAACTATTAGGCGACCACTTGTCAACCTGGGATAGGGCACTATATGCACATGTGCATATTGGGGCTGTGAAAAGTGGTTTGAACTTTCACCAATTTCAGGCCCGATATGCACCTCCTTCTGACATGTCACCTCCCCGTGAAACCATGGTTTCGATCTTAGCCTGCCCTTTGAATTTTAACGTCCATGCATGTTGCAACCTCGATATGACTAGCGACCATCGATATGGAGGGGAGCTAATATCTGGGTGCGTCAACTACTTTTAGATCCCCTACTAAAATTTATCTTCTTACTAACTTTGGAGTCCTTCCATCTGCGTTTAGAGATAGTGCGACATTGAAAATGTGCAGGGGAAAAAATGTCATTTTAATTTCCTTCGCCTGCTCTATGCATTAATGGCTATAACCTACAAACTTGAACAACTATATGTGATAACATTGGTTCCACAGTGGATGACATGCTCCCTGTAAGCTGCCAAGAATGCATAGTTCTAGTGCCTTAGATTTTTGGGTTATGGAGTCTCTTTTTTAAATAGAAAATGAAAGGAAATGGTAATTACAATGGTGGAAAGCCAGTCATGGCTTAAACAAAATATTTTTTCAGAAAATGCCAATTGACAGGGCTGCCCAAAACTTTAGAGTCCTAGAAGCTCTGCAATTTATAGGTGTTATTCGAAAATACTTTAGATATATTGAACGGACCAGTCCATAATTCTTCAAAATTTCCATGTTTTCCTTTGTCCTTCTTCGGGGCATCCCACTTGAGCACCAGATATCCCAACTGGAAATGCTCCTTTCTCACCCTCCTGTCAAAGGCTCATTTTAGTTTTTGTTGGTGATCATGAGATTTATCAAGCAGCTACTACTTGGTCTGTTGTTCTTCCACCAGCTGTTGTATCCTCCTAACCATATCATCAGGTTCTCCTTGGTGGTCCTAGAGGAAGTTTTCCACAGGAAAGGCAAGTTATGCAGGAAAAATGGCCTCCACCCCATACACCAGCTGAAAAGGGGAAACACCCAGTGACCTCTTTGTTGTGACCCTGTCATCCCATAATGCAAATTTCAGCTTTGAGTCCTAGACTTTCTTGTTATCTTCTAACAATTTCTTGATGATATTTATGAGGCTCTTGTTAGAGGATTCTACTAAACCGTTTCCTTGAGGGTAGTAGGGATTAGAATGGATTAATGCAATTCCATACTGCTCACAGAACTTGATCAATCATTCATCTCTGAAAGAGGCAACATTGTTTGTGACAATCCTTCTTGAACAACCAAATTTGGACATGATATCTTCAAGGAAGCTAATGATCACCTTGTGAGAGACACTCCTTGTAGGGATGTCTTCTATCGAGTTGGTAAAATAATCAGTGGAATTCAAAATCCACCTATGTTGGCCACTTGAGGCTGGGTGGATCTCTCCAATGAAGTCAACACCCCACTGCTGAAAAGGTCCATAAACCATTATAGGTTTCAAAGGCAAAGATTTGACTTGTTTCCTTCCAAAAATATTTTGACCTTTGACACATGCTCTAATATTTTCATGAACATCAGTAAAAAAGATGGGCCAGAAATACCCATCTCTGAGGATCTTGTAAGTTGTGGTCCTCCAGAAATGATGTCCTCCACATAAGCTGGCATGAAAATATGATATGGATTTTTGGGATTCTTTTGGATCTAGACATCGTAACAAAACTCCTAGAGGGTCCTTCTAGTACAAAACTTGATCAATGAGACAATATTTGATTTCTTCGAGCTTCAAAGATTTTTCTTTGTTTTTGTCCAAACCATCAGGAGGCCTTAACTTCTATATATAATATATGATGTCTTTATACGAGGTGCATTCTGCTAATTTGAAGTTGATATGAGAGTCTTTATCAACAATCTTAGTTTGCTGATTTTCTAAATTTATGTTCATAAAATTTACCCCTAAAGCATTGCAGTTTGATTCAGCCAGTAGCTTGGCTAAACCTTGGCCTTTCACCAACTTGGCGGGTTTTATTTCTAGGTCCAACTCCAGAATTTTGGCCATCTATTTGCTTCTCCTCCCATCTATATCGGGCTAGATCAATATCTCTTTTACTGAGGCTGAGGGGACACATGCAATGATTTTTTACTACAGAAGATACATTTTGAAATCCTTGAGGGATTTGAAAAAAACATATGCTTTCTTCTCCTTGATATCATACCTTGTTTTTGCATCCCTTAGTGCTCTTCTGAAAAAGGAAATAGGTTTCTCCAACCCATTTATATTTATTTGTAGCAAAAAAAAATCTAATGTATCATATGAGACAAAAGAAAATATCAGAAATTATTTAGAATAGTCAAGGCTAATGAGCACATGTGCTTCAGTTAGAGCCTTCTTAATTTGGTCAAAAGAATTTCTAGACTCAACAGTCCATTTCACTTCGTTCCCCTTTCTAACCGTGGTTTTAATGTGCTTAACCAACTCAACAAAATTAGAAATGAATCTTCTCAGAAAGTTGATTTTACCCAAGAAAGAATGATCCTCTTTCTTAGATTTGGGAAAAGATAAGGTCTGGATGGCCTCTACTCTGTTTGGATCAATTCTTACCCCTTTTGCTGACACAATATGCCCCAATAATTTACCCTCTCTCATAGCAAACATAGACTTCTTTGGACTGAGGGAGAGACCAAACCTTCTGCACTTCAAGAAAAATCTCCTTAGATGATGACAATGCTCTTTATTAGACCTTGAGAATACTGTAATATCATCCAGATAGATGACTACAAATTTGTCTTTCTCCCCAATAAAATAAATGTCCATGGCTCGCTGGAAATTTGCTCATGCATTCATCAATCCAAAGGGAATTTTAGCATACATGAATGTGCCCCAAGGAGTAGTGAAGGTTGTCTTTTCTCTATCTTCAGGCAGGACAGAGATCAGATTGTAGCCAGAAAAACCATCAATCATGGACATCCTAGATGAGCCAGTCACTCTTTTCAAAATGTGCTCCATCTTTGGAAAGGGGTAGCTGTCCCTTTTGGAGCTTCTGTTCAAATTTATGAAATCAACACATAACCTGATTTATCCACTCTTTTTCCTCACAGGAACCAAATTAGCTACCCATTCTGAAAATCTCAGAGGGATGTTGATATGGGAATCCATCATCTTTTTCACTTCTTTTTCCATAATAGGCAGTAGCATAGGATTTATCTGTCTGAGATTTTTCCTGAAATGTTCGGCTTCTTCTTTTAAAGTGATATTATACTCTATTATTCTAGTGTCATATGTCCTTAAATCTTCATATTTCCAAGAAAAAACATTAGCAAACTCCTTCAAAATCTTGTCATACTCAGCCCTTTGATCCTTTGACAAACTGCTAGACAATTTGACATACCTGGGATCCTCCTACGGTCCTAAATTTCACTCAGTCACATCAGCCTCTTCAGTTGAACCTTTAACCTTCACAACAACATCATTTCTGTCAAACAATCTCTCGCGGGGGACAAATCCCTTTGGAATATGGTTACTTGGAAACTAAACAATATGATGGTCAACAATTTTATTCAGGAAAACCTCTGCATGAGGGATTTATTCAGTATCTTGATCCTGATCAATATGCAAATTAGAGAATTCATCCACGGTCTCAAGAAACCTTTTTACCTCAAGATTGTCCTCAAAAACCTTCCAATTTTTTACATTGTTAGGAATAGAAGGTCTGTATTTTAATTCCACCTCATACTTGAGATTTGGGAGCAAAGGGACCCTAAAATTTCTTGCTAAGACATCCAATGAATCTACCATAGATTTCTTCTCTCTTGGAAAAAATGAAAAATTAAAAGCCAAGATGAATATGTCAACAAGATCCCATACTTCATTTATATAGGCCCTTAACCTAGGGTGCTTAACCTGATATAGATCTCTAACCTAGTTTACTATCAACTCAACATCTCCAAATATTCCTAGCTTCTCAATCTTCATGTCTTTGGTAGCTCTCAAACCCAAAACAACAACCTCATATTGTACCACATTGTTTGTCATTTCAAATTCAAGCTTATAAGACAGAGATATGGTCTCTTGGGTGGGGGAAATGAACACTACCCCAGCTCCAACACTTTCTTTAGAAGAGGCTCCATCAAAAAACATTTTCCAAACATGGATATTGGAAGGAGGGTCTTCACAAGGGGTGATGGGTTTCTTTCTGATTTTAATAGGTGCTTCAGGTCCATTAGTGAGTTGTAACATACTAGTTTCCAGATCGGTATCTACTACAAAAATGGGATGGTTGGTCGGATTTTCTTCATCACTGATGATGTAAGAAAGTTGTGCTTCCTTATACAACCTTATTTGTTCACATCCAAACATAGCAATAGTGGCAGATGAAAGATCCATTGGCATATGAAACAAGAATACAACTAATTCTTTGATAACCCCAAGGCAGTTCACCTTCTTGGAATCAAATGAGTATAGGTCATGGTAAGTTTTTGTAACCTCCAACCCAAGTTCCTCCATGACAATATTAGGCATGAGATTATGAGATGTCCCTGAATCCATCAAGTAGTTGTGAAGAACCTTATCATGGATGTTCAATGATGTATAGAAAGGAGGGGAGGAGTCATATCTATCCTCTACCAAAGATCCTAGTATGAAAATAGGTTTTTCATCTTGGAGGTTGACTAAATCTGTGGAGTGAGATGAAGGCTTAGGCTACAACACTTTGGAGAGGTTCTTCTTGAAATCCTCATTTTTAAATAGATCTAATAAAGGCATAGGAGCTTTAATCTTTTGAATATCATTCTCAAAACTAAAAGAGGAGGGAGGCTTCAGAATCTCCTTCACCACTGGGACAGGGCTCTTGATCACTGCTTGGGGTTTCTGTGTCTCCTTTTCTTTATTGCTAGCTGGCACCTCCTTAACAAGATGCTCTATTCTAGTAGGCTATTTAGGACTGTCATGATTTCCCTCTTTCTTTTTGAATCTAAGGTTCTATCTATTTGGTTAGCTACTGGTCCTTTCCCCCTTTCTCATCTCATTTAGTTGGCTATCCATGAGGGACTCTTCATATGCAAACTGAGTTAAATGAGGAAATGAAGAGGTGTCACCTAGGAAATGGATTTTAGGATCCACATCTTCTTCCTCTCCTTCATCAGTAACCAGATTATTTTGGAGAGGGGTTTGGATATTTTAATCATCCCTATTTCTTTGATCTCTCTGGGTGATGTGAGGGGAGTTATTGTTAGAAAAATAGGACCGCGGAGCAATAAAATAAAACAAATGCAGAAACAAAACATAGAAGACACACAATACAAGAGAGACATAGATTTACGTGGTTCACCCAGTGTGGGCTACGTCCACTAGAGAAATTTCCAGGTCCTTCCTTTATTATTATCCAACAAATGAAGGGATACAACCTACAGCAAAACCCGTTGTAACTTCCTCTTTTTTCTCTCACAGTCTCCTCTCTTAGAATACAATATTCACCATCAACCATAGCCACGATACATTTCCCTCATAAAAGAGGGTTTTCTTCTGGGGAAAAAAACCCTAACATAATCTAAATTATAATTGCCAAGTTTTAATTTACATATTTAATCTCACTGAAAATGTATTCATATATATCTATGCTTCAACACATGATTCATGTACCATATATTATATTCTATTTCATTTAATATGCAAACAAAATTAAGTAATATTTTTCACTCTAAAGAATTATCCAATTAATGCACACTTAACTCCTAATATATCATGCACTCGAAGTGAAACAACATGATCATAAATAGAATTATGTTGGAGGTTAATATGATTATCATGAATATTAAATCTAAATCAATATCAAACTTATGTTAGAGGATCAACTTTTTCTTAGTTGATTTTGATTTCTTGGAGACTTGAAATTTAGCATCGGTTATTGCATATTTATTATATATCATATAAATATATAAGATTACTCTTTAAAGATTTTAATATGATAAAAGTATAAGGGTTTTGGACATCCATCCATTTTCAAATTGTTTTATTATTGCATATTTATTATATATCATATAAATATATAAGATTACTCTTTAAAGATTTTAATATGATAAAAGTATAAGGGTTTTGGACATCCATCCATTTTCAAATTGTTTTAAATGTAAAATAACAAAAACATTATTGAAATTTACTGAGATGATAGTTCAATATGAAGAGGATGAAAGGCTTCTCAAAATATATAATTATGATTTAAGTTATATAATTATTCTTTAATTTTTTATCAAAATAAATAATGTTTCAAAATTCAAGAGGTTTGGGTTTATACTATTGATATCTTCCAATCATGGAAACTAAATATAATGCAATATCAATCATTGAAAACCTCCATTGATTTTAACAATGATATAATACAAAACAATAGGGCATATTGATTTTAATGATGATACTAAAAATATGATTTAAAGAAATAAGGGACTTGAAATGAATTCAACAATGATATAACACAAAACAATATTCAAGAGGTTTGGGTTTATACTATTGATATGTTCCAATCATGGAAACTAAATATAATGCAATATCAATCATTGAAAACCTCCATTGATTTTAACAATGATATAATATAAAACAATAGGGCATATTGATTTTAATGATGATACTAAAAATATGATTTAGAGAAATAAGGGACTTGAAATGAATTCAACAATGATATAACACAAAACAATAGGGTGCATTTATTTTAGATATGGTACAATGAAAAATGAATTAGAGTAATTAGTTGTTATGATTTCAATAATGACATAATGTAAAATAGTACAATGCATTGATTTTAGTGATGACACAAAGATAAATTATTTACAAAATTTAGTTACATTGATTTCAATAATGACATGATCCAAATCAATATGAATTGATTTAAGTGATGATATAATGAAAAATGATTTCATGATAATATGGTGCATTGATTTCAGTGATAATGATATAACACAAAACAATAGGACATAATGATTTTAGTCATAGTTTAAATGATTTCAATAATGATATAACACAAAACAATAATGATGGAGGAGCATCGTTGGCAAGCACATGGAGAAGAACTACTCAAGGCATGGGAATCATTTTGGAATCTCAACGTTCGCAATTACATTGCATATTTTTTAAGCACACCTGAACTTCAGCGCCAAAAAAATCATTGAGGCACGCTTGAACAATTACAAGTGAAGTGGGAGTTTCCACTACTGCTCTGGAATGCGATTGGACTTAGATAGTTGTAGGTTAACTTTTAGATGTAGACAAGTATCAATGGGAAACCCTAAGAGCCCTTTTAGATAAATAGAGGTTTTGTACGCCCAAATGAGGTTGGTTGCAGGATAGATAGTTGCAGATTAGAGAGCTGCAAGTTAGTAGGAGATTTCAGTTTCAGTTGTTGTTTTT
>CBVK0100146823.1:0-19437 GCA_900067695.1 Picea abies
TAATCTCTTCATTAGAAATACCTTATTCGATGCTGAGGGTTTTTCATACAATTTGGCCAACGCGTCCATCAAACCCTTCGTTGTCTTTTCTTTTGAAATATTGAAAGCCACAATGCTGCCAAGCTCATTCGTATCGTTCCTAGAGCCTTTCTGTCAAGAATCTCCCATTCTTCGTCCTTCATGGATGTCGGCTTATTTGCTACTCCACTCAATGGTAGGAATAGATCCTTCTGATATAAATAGTCTTCCATCTGCATCTTCCATAACTAGTAGTTTTGGCCGTTAAATTGCTCGACCCTAAACTTTCCATCTTCCGACATTGCTCCCACTCGAACCAGGAATCCTCTTTTCCTGCGAGTTACCTTATGCTCTGATACCAGTTGTTAGAAAAATAGGACCGCGGAGAAATAAAATAAAACAAATGAAGAAACAAAACATAGAAGACACACAATACAAGAGAGACACAGATTTACGTGGTTCACCTAGTGTGGGCTACATCCACTAGAGAAATTGCCAGGTCCTTCCTTTATTATTATCCAACAAATGAAGGGATACAAGCTACAGCAAAACCCGCTATAACTTCCTCTTCTTTCTCTCACAGTCTCCTCTCTCAGAATACAATATTCTCCATCAACCATAGCCGCGATACATTTACCTCATAAAAGAGGGTTGCCTTCTAGGGCAAAAAACCCTAACATAATCTCTATCGTTAGATCTGTGACCTTATAATGAACGGTCCATATTTACAATGAAATTACAATATACTTTTACAAGGAAATTTTTGCTTCGGGGGCTTCGCCCCCAAACCCCCATCGAGGGATGCTACCCCTAAACCCCCACTGGGGGCCCGCTTTCCCCCAGACCCCCCAGTCGGGGGGATAGCCCCCCCAGACCCTACAGAGGGGGTACCCCCCCTCTGCACTCCCCCGCGTGGAATACTGTACATACTTCTGGGGTGTAAATACTTCATGGGGTATAAACATGGCTAAAAGCAAGGACCTCTAAATCAGGAAGATAATCAGGATCCACAACCAACAGTTATTTGGTCTTCTGAAATTACCCCTATTATGAGTATTTTGAGTGCTCTTATAGACCTGTTTCCCTTCAAATTTTAATTTCTCCATTTCTACAGAAAGTGATTTAACCAGTTTATTCAGCTCATCCACTTGAGGGTGGGAAGTAGAGGGACTAGAGTTTGTATCTTCAGACTTTCCTTTTCTTCTGTCTCTATCAGCCGTACTCCTAAGGTTTTCAATTGCCAGTATATTGGATTCTACTTCAAGGGATGCATCTTTCATATGAGCCAAGGAGGTAGCCCTTCTTTCTCTCAACAGGAGGCAAAACTTAGGGTCGAAGGCACTATCATAAGTGATCTTGGAAGAGGTCTCAGTAGGCTTAATCTTAGTGGGGATCTTATTGTACATTTTATTAAATCTCTTGGAGAAATCCAAGACAGATTCACGTTCTTCTCTCTTAAGAGATCCAAACTCTGTGATGTAATAAAGGAAGTCTTTTTTATCCCCCCAATGTCTTAAGAATGCATCATCTATAGCTTCTATCCCATCAAAAAATCTAGGAGTCAAATCCCTGAACCATTTTCTAGCCTCACCATCAAGGCTTTGTACAAAAAATCTCATCCAGACTTCTTCATTTTCAATATTAAGATTATCGTCATAATCGTAAAAAGATGAAAGATTCTCTTCAATAGTTATGTCTTCCTCTCCTGTAAAATTGGGCATGTACTTAAGGTAATCCCCTACTGGGAGGGGATTCAAAGGTTGAGGTAAAAAAAGAGGGGCATACTTAGCAGCCACTATGGCATCCATTCTATTTCTAGGAGGATTAGCAACTGCCATTTATATGTGGACTGTAGGAGAACCAAGGGGGATGGGGTTCAGACAGGTGATATTGGAACTGTGTTTCTAGGGGAGAAAGGAAACAAATTTCCCCCATATTTAGATACAACAACTATGACAGGAGGAGGAGTAGGGAGACCCAAAGTGGGAAAATCCTCTAAGACTTTGGGTCTGAACCACTTCACAATCTCAACGGAAATAGGGGTGTCAAATCTCTCTTCTAAATGAGGCATAGAAGGGGAGAATTTAACATGGACACTCCCAAAATTTAAACTTCTGGAAACTCCAAGAGATGGTATAATAGGATAATTATGCAACTACTGGAGTTTTGAAAAAAGAATCATGAAAATTATTAGAATCACCTGATACAACAATTGAAATCCCTTCTTGAGGGGTCTTCCATTTTCTTATAATATTTTTTGGGTTAGCTTCAGGTGTAGCCAGAGGCAACTGTGGAGTAGACCATGTGTGTCTACCTTTGGGAGCCACAACTGAAACAATGGAGTCGCCAGGTGCAAGTTGAAATCCTCAAGTTATTGATTTCTGATGCACCTTCAGAATCATAATTTCTTTTTCATTCTATCCCAGGGAAATGTCTTCAATTGCTTCCCTGGAAATGGCGCCATGAATGTTGTCACTGAGAGTCACCCTCAAATTTCATGTGGACAATCCTAGTTCCCATAAGAATATTTGGTGGATGTTGGTGTTATGAATGGAGGTAAAATGAACAAAAATTAGTATAAGAATGATTTTAATACAAGAACTGGATAATAAATGCACAGGGAAGTGAGGGCCTCATTAACTTCAGTCAATGATTTGAGTTTAAGTGCGAATAGAAGGAATACTTAGTGAGAAAGGTGGACAAGCTTTCCATGGGCATCTCACTTTCAAGTAGCTTGGTGAAGAAAAACTCAGGCTCAAGAACACTCTTGAACTTAATCTTCAGACACTGAAATATGTCATAGAAACATAATGATCAAACCTACATCACAACGAAACTACAAAAACTCGATTGGATCCTCCATGCCCGATCCTTTCAGTGTAAGGGGGAATAAGGTAACAAGGAAGCTGACTAAACTGGTCACAACAATACTGTAATCAAACCTACATTACAATAGAACTACAACCCTCGATTGGATCCTCCATGCTTGAGTGTTTTAGCACATTTTTTACAAAGAGATGAGAGAATTTGACTTGTATTAATGCGAAAGTCTCAAATCTGATACATAACTAGAGAACAGTTCTCGCATCAAAATATTACAAAATAGGGAGCTATGCTCAACCAGTTGACAACCTTAAAAAAATATCAAGATGATGCATTTATACTTAGACTAGTTCACTACTTCTAGTAGTATGATATGGAAATGCCATTCAAAGCTTTGCATATGAACAATTCTCTATCAGATTGGGCATGTTTCCCTCTGTCAAATGCAAACCAGGTTCAATGAGAACTTGTAGAAAACTAACCATTGTTGTACCCTATTGGCAGTCCAGCCTCATTGGTCATAAATATCGAGCCTTCCATTTATGGGATGAGCTGAGGTTTTAGCTACTAGCCCCTGCCTCGTTAACTTAATCTTCATTGGGATTAGAGCTGCATGAGACGAACGATCCACATAATACCACCTGTCGCAATTGGATTGGGAGTTAAGGTTGTAGGAGTCAAGCCTCGCTCATTGCCTAGCCCCTCCTTGGGATTTGAGTGTGGCAGGACAACTATCAGGTGGCCACTTTTCAACCCAGGATAGGGACCTATATGCACATGTGCATATTGGGGATGCGAAAAGTGGTTTGGACTTTCACAACTTTCGAGCCCAATATGCACCTCCTTCTGACATGTCACCTCCCTGCGAAACCACAGTTTCGATCTCGACCTGCCCTTCATATTTTAATGTCCACACATGTTGTGGCCCCGATATGACTAGTGACAGTCGATCTAGGTGCACCGACTACTTTTAGTGCCCCTACTAAACTTTATCCACCTGATAACTTTGGAGTCCTTCCATATGCGTTTAGATATAGCACCACATTGAAAATGTGCAGGGGAAAAAACACCATTATAATTTCCTTTGCCTACTCTGTGAGCTGATGGTTGTCACCTACGAACTTGAACAACTGTATGTGATAACACATGGTGTCAAATTTGTGCTCTAGTCTTTCAATGCGGGAATTGTTAGAGCCAATCTTAGATGTCATATGTTCGATGGAGGCATGGGATTGATTGATGGATGCTTGGAGTTCTTGTGTGTGAGTGGTGGCCATTTGGAAAATGGAAGTGCAGGTAAGGAAAAATGGGTGGGTGGGATCACAAAAAATGGATTATAAGTAATATGTACCATGACAATTAGTGCGAGAAGGGAAATATAATATTGGAATAGTCGGAAAAATAGGGAAACTGAGAAGAGGTCGAGTCCACTAAAACAAAAGGGATTAAAAATGACGGGTATGGCTACGATCAAGGAGAAAAAGGGAATCCAATGGAATAGGTCCCAAATAAGTGTTTCATCAGGATCAATATACTTTTTTTTTTACTCCTACAGAGTTATACTATGGCCTGAAGAATACTGCAGTGACGAAATGATGAAATTCTTAACAAGAAGAAAAATGTAGTACTTTCACAACCCGAGTGCAGAAGACACTGTTGTGCGACAATATATCTTGTTTGTTATTTTTTTGTTTCCGTTCCAAGGGTTAGGGTATTCCAGGGTTTTATAGAAAAGGGTTTTCCCTATGCTATAGATCTCTGATATACATGTGGGTTCCAACATGAGGCTAGACCATGTCCTTAGCCATACTACCCTACTACTCAGGTACTAGAGAGTATCTTCCCAATTGTTGTTCTCGGTGGCACTATAGCAGTCATGAGGCCAATCAGTTTATCTATGGAGGGCTTCAGGAGATCTAGGTTGATCCGTATACAGGTGTTGTTTGATGCTCCACCACTCAAAGGGGTACCAATAGGCGTTACAAGGGTGGCCAACATATGTGCGCTTAAGTACCAATTTTATTTCCCGCATGTATGAATCCCCGACCACAGGTTTATGCATGCAATGATAGATATATGTATTTTTAAGATGCCAGAATATGCCTCTACCCTTAAAAAAAATTAAACCACAATTTTCTACTATGGAAGGTGCTCTGATACCACTTGTAGTATTTGAAATATAAAATAGTATGCAAAACAAAAATAATTAGTGAGAAATGGCAGATAAATAATGATATAACCATAACAATACCACAATAATACCACAATAATACTAGAAGAACACCAGAAAGAGCACTTTGGTTACTGAGAGCAATGTTCACTTACCTCTTTGAGGGGGCAACCATCAACACATCATATCTCTATTACAATAATATCGAAGAAAAAACTTCTCATACCTTCTATTCTTATTTATACTAAATATATCTATCCAAAAGAAAAATCTAGAGGAAGATCCTTCTAGAAGCGGAAGCTTCTATTTGGTCTTCTTACATTTGACTTATTCCTCCTTATTGCTAGGACTTATTAATATTGACCTTTATTACATGGAAATATATTATTCTACCCACTTGAGGGGTTATGTAGGTTAGGTCCCTAACACCTTGTTTTATTTGATGTGTTAATTTTGATCTTTGGATGATGTATGCTAATGTGATAAATTCCAATCTAGGACCTGATTAGCCATGTGATCTGCAACTTGGATTAGGATCCTAGGAATATGAGTAAATGGGATTGACTCAAATTTTTGAGATAGAAATTTAAATTGTAGGTACTTGTGATATGGGCATGGATCATGGATGCGATACAGATTTTTCAACTACAGAGCGATGAGATTGGAATATAAAAGTATGCTTAAGTGATAAGTATGGAGGTCACTAGCTTATGAAAGGATACCAGTGATGATATCATACTCTTCTTGGTTATTGGTAGTTGGACCGAGGAATATACCACTCGAGTGGAGTAATACATGTTAAAGGCTGTAAATGGCCCAAGCTACCAAAGTGATATTTCAAGCCCATCGACTAGAACCATCAGCGTACCTGATTTGATAAGCAAATGGATAATTCATCTGTCAAACTAGGGGGACAAGATCAGAAATACGGTTTTGGGGATTTTTTGAGAAGAAAGACTAAAAAATATAGGAAAATATAAGAAGAAACCTAATGTAGAGTAGCTATACTAAGGGTATAATTTCTTCTGATATAACCCATTGATAGGGTCTTTGAGTGTGGCCCCTTCAGGGTGAGCTAGGATGTAGGTTCCCTTAGTGAGACAATGGTGAAAAATATATGGTCCCTGCCATAGAGATTCATATTTTCCATGGCCTAGGGTAACATGTGTAATGGCGTAGGATAATACAAGGTCTACTTCAGTGAAGGATCAAAGTTTAACTTGACAATCGAAGATGGCCTTGGACCATTTTTTGGATGCTTCATTGTTTTGTAAAGAGGATCGACCATCCTCATCAAGAGATTCAAGAATGAGAAATCAATTTTATATTGGAGTATTATTTGGAAAGAGATCGATCATGGTGCACATAGTAGGTATTTCACACTCAATGGGAAGGATGACTTCCACCCCATGAACCAGATGGAATGGTGTGGACCCAATGGCAGTTTTGACAGTTGTGTGATATTCCCATAATGTAGAGAATAACATACGATTCCAGTTCGTTTTTTGTTTCTTGACCGCGCATTGGAGAATGGTATTAAGGAATTTATTGACGGATTCTACCTGTCCATTCAACGGGGGGTAGTAGAATGAAGCAAACTCATGGGTAAGGCCCAGTTTGGCAGATAAATCAGTGAATACGTCATTATAATAATGTTTTCCATGATCATACACAAAATGGAGGGGGACTCCAAAGTGAGTTGTGACATGGTTAAATAAGAAGCACGTTTCTTTTTCAGCTATGTTGTTGAACGTGGGCATGGATTCGACCCATTTGGTGAAATAGTTAATTGTGAATACAATGTTTTTGTGCCAATTACTGGACAAGGGTTTGCAAGTCATGAAATCAATGACCCACTTGAATAAGGGGAATGCTATGATAAAAAGATGGAGGGGATATGGTGGAGCTCTAGATTTACGTGTGAATAGTTGACATTTGTCAAATCACTTGACTGCATGGATGCAATCATGGAATAAAGTGAGCCAAAAGTAACCAGTTCAGATGACCTTCTGGGTGGAGGAAATTCCTGAAAGGTGACCACCACATGTGCCACTATGAAAATTGTTCAACACCTTCTCTGCTTCTTCAATGGTGAGGCAACAATGAAGGAATGTATCTACCCCCTTGTATTATATGGCTTCTCCAATGAGGAGGTAACAGGATGTTTGATGTCGAATACGAAATCTATCATTATGAGTGAGATGAGGGACAAATTATTTAGCATGGAGGTACATCAGGATATCATTGTACCATGGATCATCGAATACAATGAGAAACATGTGTTCATTTGGGAAGTCTTAATTGACGAGGGCATCACGGGAAGTAGAGGGGAGATTTGAGATTAGCTCAGCAAGGACCAGATCTTTTTTTCTCTTGGGAGTGGAGAAATCTAAATCATATTCCTGTAGGATAACAATCCATCGAGCAAATTTGTCGTTGATTTGGTGGTGGTTGAGAAAGTAGTGCATAGGGTTAGAATATTCCACAACCTTGGGAGTTTGAAGCAAGATATAATGGCTGAATTTTTGGACTGTAAGGAAAACTGTTAGGGGAAATTTTTATTCATGGTTGTATTTCAAAGGTGGCCCTGAGAGGTTCTTGTTGATATAGTAAATGAAGTGCTCCTTCCCATCATCACCTAGTTGAACTAAAAATCCTAAAACTGAAACCTATGAGGTTGATAAGTATAGGATGTAATCCTTGTCGAAGTATGGGGGATTGATCAATGGGGATTCACTGAGTGCTTCTTTTAATGAGTCAAAAGAGGTTTGGGAATGTTGATCCCAATGGAAGGGGATATCGCATTGTAATAAATACAAGAATCTATGGGAATGTATGGCATAATAAGAGACAAAGCTACATAGGAAGTTGGATTTTCCATGAGGGATTTGCAGCTATCAAAAATTATTTGGAGGGGGATATCATTAATGGCTTGGAACTTGAGGGGGTCCACTATGATTTCTTCTTTTGAAATTATAAAACCAAGTAGACGTCCTTTAGTTACATAGAACACACACTTGATGGGGTTCAATCAAATACTATATCGGTGACAATGTTGAAATACAAAGTGTAAATGTTCCATATGCTTAGATATCTTCTTATACCTAGTAGTGAGATTGTCTAAGTAGGCTAGGATGATATGGGAGATATCATGGAAATCATATGTCATGGCCTGCTGGAAAATAGCACTAGAGTTTTTAAGACCAACAGACATAACCTGATAGGAGAAGGTGCCCCATGGGGTTGTAAATACAGTTTTGTATTGGTCTGCATGGAAAATATGTATTTGATTGTAGCCAGAGAATTCATCCATTAATGAGAGGAATTTGTGTCCAATGCAAGCGTCGATAACTTGATCGATGAAGGGAGTGGGGAAATTTTCCTTGGGACATGCTTGGTTGAGATTGCTAAAATTGGTGCATACACGAATGGTTCTTGGTTTCTTGTTGATTGGGATAAGATTGGAAACCCATGATGTGTATGTGATGGGGTATATAAATCCATCTAACCATAATTTATCAAAATCTTCTTTGATAGTAGTGTATTTTGAAGGGTGAAGTGGTATTTTCTTTTCGTGAATGGGGGTGACATACGACCATGTGACAATGCATTGCTCAACAATGGCAGGGTCTAGTCTGGACATTTCAGTTTATGATCAAGTGAATACATCATGAAATTCCTAAAAGAGATATTTGTAAGTAGTGACATCCTCATGGGTGCATGCGACACTAAGGGTGATTTATTTGATTAATCTTGGTTTGACTAAAATGTCGATTTTGATGGTAGGGGAGATGTTGTCCATGTTCCCTTCTTCAAAGGAATCAGGTGCGGGGATTGGGTTATTGAACCAATTAGCATGTCCCGAGGAATGAAATATTTAGTTTCAATCTCATAGACTTGAGGGTTTAGGTAGGGTTGAAATTATTCTTGGGAAAAGAAGAAAGATTGATGGTGAATTTCATCTATTGGATAGTCTAGTGTTGTCATGGATTCGATGATATCTTCATCAGAGTGGAAGATGTGTGAGAAAAAGGGGTCCTCATAGGTTTAAACATGTGAGAGAGACGTGATAATGCCCAATGTTTGAGGTAGATTGGTGATAACGTCATTGTCGATGAAAGTGGGACAAGATGAAGATAGAGTAGCATAAGTAGCCCCTAGTGTGGTGGATGGGGATGGGTCCACTTCACCAGAAAAAATACACCATATGCCAAAACATGTGTTTTGATCATGACTAATGGGAGGTAAAATATCAGGTAGAGGACTTATCACTAAATTGGTTGGGTTTGGTGGTAAGTATTCTAATAGTTGTGGAATGGGTATAGTGAGAGGAGTCAAAGGAACAAGGTTGGGCCGTGGAGGGAGTACTATGTGATTTCCAGGAGGGAGAATTTCTAGAGCCCAGTCTAATGGAGGTTGAAATGGGTTGCAATGGGTGGTATGGAGGCCCTATGACATTCATGTCCTTCACCAATGAGTGGGCACTAGTACATTTAATGATCCATCTGGTAACATAATGCACATGGGCATCATAAGTGCTCATTTAATGACATAGAGATGTAGTAAATGGCCTAAGTGCTAGTAGTAATGAGGGGAACTTGAGAGGATTCTAGTAGTGGTGTTTGTCTCACTGCTACCAGACTCTCCCAGAAGTTAGGGAGAGACGGGAAGTGATGTGTATAATGACCATATTATAAACAAATGTTGCATGCGTTATTGTTATGTAGACCCTTCTTCTTGGTGGAAAAGAAATTAGTCGGGACAGGTTCCACTAAGGGGGTAGGAAATATTGGTGCTTCTTTGGGAAGCTAAATTAGATGGTGTAATTCAGGAAACATAGGGAAAAGGTTGGTCGAGTTTTCAACTTTTTCACAGAGTGCGCATGGTGGTTGGACACAAGGTTGGTTTATTCCTTTCTTTTTCTTGTTTCCCCCTTTGTTGGTAGTGGTGAGTGCAATTGTGTGACTAGTAGGAAGATAGATAAGGGTGGGTTGAGATACCACATGGGGATGTAAATCACCATATTTGGTAAGGTGAGAGTAGTAGCGACTTGATAAGATGACACACCAATTGGTGGATAAAAGAATGGAATTTGGGTTAAGGCCTAAGGGGCCATTTTCCAAATGGTTGGTAAGGAACCCAACATCTTCTCTAGGCCTGGTTGTGACATTGGAGTATCTACGATGATTGGGGTGGCATGTTCGTCGATGGGATATTTTTCTGGAATTTCAATGCCATTTTAGGTAACAACACATATTTGTGTGGACCTGAAAGGTGGGGTAATGAGAGGATCTCCTTGATAAGAACCAAGGAGGGTGGGGTCATGGAAGATTCTTGGTCCGATGTTGACAATTGATGTTATGCCAACACTAGACCATATGAGGGGGAGTACATTATCAATGTTGTTGAAATGATTGGGCTCATAGTGTGTTAACTAGTAAATGGTGACTATATTCCCATTATGGGGGAAGAGCATGGTGCAAACGCAATTTCCTTCAAGAAATACATGTAACTATGTTCGAATATTCCTACTTCGATGTCGAAAATTGATGAGATGTCAACACTAGACCATATGGGGGGGAGTACATTATCAATGTTGCTGAAATGATTGGGCTCATAGTGTGTTAACTAGTCAATGGTGAGTATATTCTCGTTATGGGTGAATAGCATGGTGCAAACACAATTTCCTTCAAGGAATACATGTAACTATATTCGAAGAGGATGTTGTAATCTAATGGGGCATCGATAACTTCGATATTGATGATAACAAAATTTCCTCCAAGTTCTATTGGCACGTTTTGGTATAGGCCTTCTAGTTGTGATGAGTGACCATCATATGCTTGAATAGTAATGGATGATGGAATGAGTTTAGGGGAACCGAGTTGTTTCCATACAAATTTGGACATGATCCCTAATAGAGAATGGTCTTTGAAATTGAGAACACCAAGAGGAGAAATGTGGGATTTATGAATCCCCTATTCCTCCTAGGGAGGGCTCTTGAATACCTCAAAGTAGAGGTATTACCCTCCTGTTTTTAATTTACAATGATGAAGAAATCTATTGCACATATATCCAGGAGGTGGAAATATTCCCCTATGCTATACTTTCCCAAGCTATTATTAAGAGAACAAATTATTTCTCAAAGAGTATTTGGACAATGTAAAAATGGAATGAACTTCTTCCATTTGTGCATACAATGTCCCTCTATTTATAGAACCATTATAAGGTATTTGATATCTTGTTCCAAGTGTGAATGGGAGGGATTTTTAGGTATATCCTATCCTTTAATTCATCCCAAAGAAATATTTTGGGTCGATCTTGGGGTCTTGTCTTAAATTACTTCACCCTAGAAGTGGTTGAGGGCCGACCAAATTCATAAATGTGTCATTTCTTCATCTGCATGTGTTTTTTCATGTACAATCACATGAGCCACACACTATTTACATTTGGATATGTTTTGGTGTGCACACATGTGCGTGTGCTGACTTTGTTGGAAGTGCATGAAAATTTATGGGTATTTTACATAGTTTTGGTCACCTTGCTAAAATTGGTTCCATAAATATTGGAAGTATGATGTATCTATGATGATTGTTTCTTCATCCATTTCCTGTATTTCTATGATAAATGTTTTTGTGATAATAGATTCCCCTTGATGTGTGACGTTATGAGAATATGTATAGCCAAAATACATCAATGTTTATTTTGTTGAAATTGTCATAGCATAGGAGACATATAGCTATTGTTGAGAGGAAGCATGAGAGAGATACAATTGAGGAAAAGGGGATTCTTAATGGGATCAATATCCTCCAAAAATTGAAATGAAAATATGTGTAAAAACGAGGTGGGCATGCCCCATGCTCGTGTCATGAAACCATGAAATGATAGAAACTAAACATTGTTGATGAAGTAGATGTCTGCAATGCCCTTGGGGGCATAAAAAAAACCGATAGATGATGGTTCTGATTACTGAACAAGATCCAAATAATGGTATGAACAACTCAAAGGAATTGATGGCCTAGTAAATTCAGAGGTCTTTGGAAATTACTAGAAACTACAATGGTTGCATAGTAAGAGCCATCATAACATGAAACTTGGTTGGAGTCAAATGTCATGGAGGTCAACGAAATCAGAAAGTGATGAGG
The DNA here is from genome assembly GCA_900067695.1 of Picea abies. Classification (NCBI taxonomy): domain Eukaryota; kingdom Viridiplantae; phylum Streptophyta; class Pinopsida; order Pinales; family Pinaceae; genus Picea; species Picea abies. Next base: position 12,154 of record CBVK0100146823.1, read on the forward strand.
AATCTTTCTATGCCATTCGAGACTACACAATAATAAGGGTATGAGAGTCAATATACTACTATATTCTTGGAAACTTGTGTTGATGTTGATAGGGACGGGGAGTGACTGCAAGAAGCAAAGGGATTCTTGGCATCAATTTGATCAAATTGGTATCAGCGATTGAATGGAGAAGAAGATGGTTGAAATGATGACATGAATGAATTTCAAGGTGTATGGGACTCAAGAACTTACCTTGGCTGGGGGAAAAGGCAATGGTGGCAGCAACCATAAACACTATCTTGTGTTAGGGGGATGACCACATATTGGGTAAAATGTGCTAAATGGGTGAAACTGCAAAGGAGTGGATGATAGGTAAAAAAAAAAAATATTCGGGAAAGGGGTGTCCATGATAGTCGATATTTGGGCCATGATATGGATATATTTTCAAATATGTTGATGCAAGGGGAATTCCCCAACCAAGGGTAGCACAAGTTTTTGTGTGCCAAGGAAAAATACGCCATCCTTAACACCCCCAGCTACCCAGACCAGGGAATTCTACCACCTAGTTGCTGAATTCAAGATCTGATACATATATATAGCATCCCCTGACCACCCAGACCAGGGACATGCTACCACCACAATACTTCTCTGATACCAAGCTCTTTACCATCTATTGGGCAAAGCCACTTGAAATAAAAACTTCTCACTCTGTTTCTGATGGTCATAACTATCCATGCCCAGGAACAGACCTATTGGGCAATGGAACACAGAGATCTTTGAGGAAAATCATACATATAAATTCAACAATAAAATTCATTATACTAATACATAGTTTAATGTGGAAATAACAACCATTTTCTACAAACATCTCACGTAGGAAATATTATAAATATCATGACATGTACATGATACACAACATAAAAATTAGCATAGACATGTTACTTATATTTTTATGAAGCTCAACAACTACATGCAGACCTTCCATGAACCTCCCATCCTTAGACCATGCTGCTCCAAACTATCATCAGTCGGTCACCCTTGAGCTGGGACTAAACTGCACCCAGAGTAAAGGGAATCCTAGGCTAGGCTGAGGTTACAAAGTCTCCGGGAAGGATTCTTTCCCTAGGAGTTCACTCATGTCCACAAATTATAGTCCCTCATTCCCCACATTCCTGTCCCACCCCAGGGAGTGAGCCCCTTCTATGCTCAACAGTCCTTCGGCTTCCCCACTCCACTTCCAGGGCTTCAACAATAGGTCAGACATGAATTCTCAGAGAACTACAACTATCATGAGCCTACCTCTAGGAAAATCACTTCCCAAAAAACCTCTCTCACTTAGAGAGAGTTTCTCGCAGGCCTGACAACCTGCTTCTTCAATCCATGGGCTGGAAAGCCTGCCTCTTTAAACCCACAATCTTGACAAACTACTTCTTTAGTCCATATCCCATACCAATCCAGTACAGATAATCACAACAAAAAATCAGGTATGGCTCTAGTAAGGACAATAACCCCATGAGTTTAGAAAAAAATCTGGGAAACAATAGTAATTGGCTAAGGGAGATCTGTTTCAGGCACAAAACTTACATGCTATGTTTCACAAAGAGGTATGGGTTAGCTTCATGGTTTGCAGGTTACAAATCTTGCATGAAAGTTGCATATGTAAAACAATGGAGGGAGTGGATGGCTGTGTGGGTGCTCAATTTGAGTGAATGAGTGTGTGAATTGGGTGCATTGAAAGAATCACCAACTAACCTCCATAATGATTGATTTCCCCACATAAATCTGCATGTGCTAAGATTGACACATGGCTCTCTTGGGAGCTCTTTCTTCCCCACTTGGAGTTCATTCCTTTCCTAAAGGAACTTAGGATAATAGAGTTTATTTTCCAAACTTTAGTCTTTGAGGAAAATATATTATAATATTCCCTTGGGGTTAAGCCCTCAAGATTAGCCCTTTTTCCTATCCTATTAGCCCATTTGCCTTTCCCTTCCTAGTGGAGCTTAGTCCCCCATAACTCTTTCTTCGTGGTCGTTCTACACACAACGATGTGTTTTTATTAATGATGTGCATAATTACATATACAAAACTAGGCTCATTGGCCTTATCATATAGGCTCTCCGGCCTAATATTCACACAAGCCTCCCAACTTATAAACACTTGGCTCACCAACCTATAAACAAAAATACAATTCAGCAGGGGCTCGGCCTTGGGGTATTACAATCCCGTCCACTTATTTATGCATTGTCCTCAGTGCATCATAATTACATATTACAACAAGATTTTCAAAACATTTCATGCAATAGTTACTTTTTAGGTTTCCATTTTATATATCGGATTGGATTGACATTGGCAATTTTAATTTTCCATTTTTCTTTTCTTTTTGAAAATTATCTAAGTGATTTGATTAATTATTATAAATATTTTCAATAAAATTATGATTGTTTGACTTCATTTAAGAATAAATAAATAAATTGTAAAATAAAATCCATTCTTTAGCTAATCATGACAATACAAAGAATATATTAAAAGATTCTTGAGGACTACTAAAATTAAAAGCATCTTCATTATGTATCATATCTATTCTACATGATTATCTAATATTTTGTATTTCATTCCTTTTGCATAATAGATCTTGTTGAATAGGAGATGAGGCTCAAGAAAAGCTTGACACTCGTGTTTTCATTTTTGTTTTTTATTTCTCTAAAAACAGGTGATAAATAAATAATATTCCTTGTTGAAAATTCAAAAGCAAAGTAGCATATGAGTTCCTATTCTTCTTTATAATCCGAATAAAAATTTTCAAAAATGATTAAAATAAATGCGAAGGAAGTTTTTCTCATGATGATGTTATCACCTGATCTAAAAATTGAAGATGAAGAAAAATATAACTCGAAGTATCATGCTGGTAAATTCTAAATCCATCTCTGGTATTAAAAAAAAAAAAACTCTAAATAAATATGAACAATTATAATAACTATGGGACATAGCATAGTAAAAGCTTATATTTAATACACAAACTTGTGTGGGATTAGGAAATTTTTTATTTAGATCCTCCAAATCCTTGATTTGGTTATTTCTTCCTCTCCCCGAGTTCTTTCCACTCCATATTTTCTTTCTCCTTTCTTATCCTTTTTAGTCTTCATAGAAATAAAGAGACTTAGCATGACTCTAAAAACTCAAAAGCATATTTTCAAAACAAGATTAGGTGAAATTTTTTACGTTGATTTGATTTTAATTGAAAAAGTATGTGTAGGCTAATCCTAATAATTTTAGCTCTGATATCATATATTAAACTGGGAAACTCACTCAAGGTCTATCCCTGAAATGATTGAAATTCCCCAAAATTTTCTCCTATAGGAGAAGGTGTACCGAAAATTGGAAGAAAGTTAGTTTCAGAGTATGCTTAAAATTGTAGACATACCTTCTTTTTCATTTTAAAGATTTTTAACAGATATCACCCCTTGTATGTTACATACAAATTGATTACCCCCACTTCAAAATGTTAAAATCCAAGAAAAATGGTGAAAGGAAATTCATAATTCGATTTCCCCCATCTTGTCTAAAAGAGATGATGAAAGGAAATTCATATATTGATTGCCCTCATCTCAGCGAAATGCAAATTTGTTAATTGAAGTGGTGAAAGAAAATTCAATGGGAGAAGTAGATAACTTCATCGGGGTACCGAATAGGCTCGCTAGAAGTGAAGAAATATCTATGATATTTGTAAGGTTGGCATACATATCTATATATCATACTTTTTATCTAGTTCTCTTTCTAGTGATATTTACATCTTGAACCAACTAGGGATTCCATAAATAAATATGTTACATCTAGTTAACCTTGAAGCAAACAAATTCGATCGAAACCTGATATTTTAGTTAAAATTACTTTGACTATCTTAAACAATTATGAAATCAATTTTAAAGAAGGGAAATTTTTATTAGCCTAAACTGAGAACAATCATGAAGTGTTTTTTAAGATTTTGGATTTGGATGAGTTCATTTTTTCTATGTATGATAAATTCCTAAATAAAACCATAAAATGTTTTTCAAAAAATAAATAACGACTCCATTTACTGAATAAAGGCACTTGGTCTACTATTCTTTCATGCCTCACTGGGAGACACAATCCCCAGATGGAGACTATGTTAGAACACTTAGAATTTTGAACTTTTATTCGTTTGTTTCTGCCTCTTAGGAATAAAATTTCACCAAAAAAACTTAGGAAATTTCCTTTTAATTAAATAAATCATTGGTTGTTATATATTAATAAGGCACTTACCATATCACCCGTCGATGAGTTGCACTAAGCTGATCAAACGGTTCTTGTGATATTCAGAATATAAAATCCACTTGTTTTAAAAGAAAACCTTTAACGATCACTTCGGAGCTTTGCACTTTAGGAGTTTCAAGAAATCTAAAAAACAAAATGCCCAAATCCACGAAGTCCCGAAGATAGTTCCTCATGATAGTTTCTGAAAAAAGTCTTATGGATGATTCATAGGACACGTTTTACTAAATCATTTCTTGGGCTGACACGTGGCATTAATTTTTTACATTTGTGTCAGATTATTTTCACGATTTCAAGTGACATGTGTCATCCCCCCCTTTCTTGAGACATCACTAACAATGACACCATCTCTGCCACATCACTCCAGGAGATTTCCCTTCGGGAGTTTAAACAAAGAGTGGGTTCACAACCGTCGAAGTATCAAAGTGTCAGAGTATTAGATATCACAAAAAAAGTAAAAGTGTTTCAAAGAGATAATAAAAAATTTAATAAAATGATTACATATTAATTAATTACTTCGCAATTTCGTTCTTCGGGATATTTCTCTTGTTCTGTATCCAAAAATCTCGAAATTCGAATCGCCGAAGTATGAATCACACTTTTAAAAAAATGAACTCCCGGAGCTCCAAAGCTCCATAGTTCCGAAGCCCCAAAATATATATAACGGTTCGAACGTTTACTCAGGGAATTCAGCCTTCGAAGGATTTCTATCATCCTTCATCCAAAACCCCAGAATACCGAACTTCCAAAGTACTTAAGGATAATACAATGTTTAAAGAATGATTAATTAAAACATAAAAGTGATTAATTAGAGATTAACTTCTCCGAGAATTCAACCTTCAACATATTTTTTCCCTCTTACATTCAAAACCTTCTAATGTCGAACCACTGAAGTATTAATGACATTTATGATTGGCTAAAGTTAAATATTTGAGTAGGGATTGTGATTTTCAGGGTAATAAATTCCATTATATTTTTAATAATCTTTCTGTCAGTAAATCAGTACGAAGATTGATAGACTTTCTGAATAAAAGATTTTGAATATCAAGTCATTTTACCATTTTCAATTAGAATTTTTCATTCAGTAATTAAGAGATTACAAAATTCTCTTATTAAAGGAAGTTTGATTCATTTCCCTGATAATTATGGTGCCACAGAAAGCTGTGAAGAAGAAAGATGTATCAGTAGATGATTCCAATCCAAACGTAGACATTCTATCAGACACCACTCCATGAATTACAGACACCATCAAGTCTTAGAAGCAGGTCTACGATATTTTAGAACATGAGATTCTTATCTATTCAGATGATTCTGTTGAGGAAGAAGACAAGTCCTTCTCAGCCAAGCTTAGATTGGTAGCACAGTCAAAACTACATAAGATTGTTGCACGACCTAAGATTATACCCTATAATGATATTATAAGTTGGGATCTGGAGCACGTCGAAATTCAAACCAGAAGAATTATCAGTTACCATAAGACCTTCATTGTCTCTTTTCAACCAAAGGACCTATAAGTAATGTATAAACTTTCTTCTACACCCAAGTATACTTAAAATGCAATATTTCTTCTGGATTTTGAGAAAATGAATGCACTCAATATGACATAAATGGTCATGATATAATCAAGTCTTGGAGGGGAAATCTCGCCAAGTTAAAAACTGAAACTCATGGTATGTATTCCATGATGTCCTTGGATGCTCATATATTATATATAGCCATGATTCTATATCATTTATTTGGGAGAAGAAATCTTGTACATTTTTAGTTGAATGGGTGGTTATAATGAATGAAGTGGCCGAAGGCTATACTTTCAATTGGGCAAAAATATTGTCGAACAACTTGACTAAGGAGGTTGTTGAGTACCATTCGTTGAAATCAAAAGGGAAACCTACTCTATTTTACTTTTCCACATACATCATGAATTCCATTTGCTTCATGACCCCATTTCCCCCGATGAACTAGAGTTGGACCTCGGCTAGTTCTGAGCCTATACATTTCTACCACTCAAAACTATGAGAAGAAAATGCTAAAAAAATATTTTATGAGATATGTCACAACGTAGTGGTACCTATTCATGTATCTATATATGGCCACCCACTGCCCAGGATTTCAGAGAAGATTATGGGAAACTTAGGCACATTTTCAAATTGGTACATTGAGGAGAACTTCTCTTACATTAGAGTGCTCGGTTGCTCCGTTCCTTCTCATGCCCTTCCAAAATTTTTACCTGACATGATGGTGTGTCGAGAAGTGTCATACCAAACAATAGCAGGAGGAATCACTAAGGAATTGAAAACAACTCAGAAAAAGTTATGACCAACTTTTCCCATTCAGGTTGGTATGTTTACATTATTAGATTTTGGTCATACCAAAGTTGAGGTTGCAACCTTGGAAGATGTCAAATTAGTTGACATCGAATTCAAAATACATGATCCACATAAGGTGGTAGAGAATCATTTGGATCAATTCAACATGAAAATATACATCCACAAAGAGTCTCCTTATGGTGAGGTTTTCAGGGGAGCTAGATCTTACGAAGAAGTTCAAAATAGAGTTCAGGTTCTACCTCCTCACCAACATGTTGGTTTCCTGAGCTTTCAAAAGAATAGACGAAACAACTTGCCTAAAATTTTACAAGGAAATTCAAGGACCATTCCATCTTCACAGGAAGCTAAACCCATAGAATCTCAGCCAAGTTTCTCCACTGAGAACAAAACTGAAGAAGTATTGAATAGTTCAAACGATTTATTTAAAGAGATAAAACAATCACTACTAGGTCTACATGATCAACATATATTAGCCCACTTTGAATATTTCATCAAGCAGGGACAAGTTTTTTCCCCTTCAACACCATTTACTTCTACTGCCATCCTAAGCACAATAGGTCTAGAAAGATCCACAACAATTATCTCTCCTATTACATCATTAACTCCTTTAACGATCAGTTTTTGAACTCCTAGTTTAGAGTGTTGGAAGATTGGTTGTTGTCATTGATGTCAACCCTAGTCATGGGTT
>CBVK0100146831.1:0-21814 GCA_900067695.1 Picea abies
TTAAAAACTATTTTCCTACTTGGAGAATTACATGAGAAATAATAATTATCCTGGTTTGATAGGTTAAAAACTATTTTCCTACTTGGTCTCCCACTGCAAAATGTTTTTTTTTACAAAATTCTGTTCAACTATACAAACAATTTTGCAGTACTGTATATGCAAATACTGATCTCAGAAGTTACATTTTTCTACTTGGTTGATCTCCGAAGTTACATTTTTCTACTTGGTCTTAGACTGCAAAATGTTTTTTCCAACAAAATTCTTTTCAACTATATAAACAATTTTGCAGTACTGTATATGCAAATACTGATCTCCTAAGTTGTCTACCATGCACATTTGATGCACCATCATTTCTTGGTTGTATTTTTCAACAAAATTCTGTTCAATTATACAAACAATTTTGCAGTACTGTATATGCAAATACTGATCTCCTAAGTTATATTTTTTTACTTGGTCTCCTATTGCAAAATGTTTTTTTCAACAAAATTTTGTTCAACTATATAAACAATTTTGCAATACTGTATATGTAAATACTGATCTCTTAAGTTGTCTACCATGCACATTTGATGCACCATCATTTCTTGGTTGTAAGGATGTGGTTTCCATGATATTCTACCAAAAAAATTTACAAAAAAAAGAGAAATGATGAGTTTGAGAATGAACAAAACAAATACTGTTGTTGTTAACAATACTAAATCAATAAATCAAAGATTTTGAAAAAACACCAGAAAAGAATTTATGTTCTTACAGATTTTATTTTTCGAACACATGATTGCTTTACATAGATCACACCAGTTCTATTTTAAAAAAGGAGATTCATAGACTAGATCCAGAAATACAAAGTCTGTCTAAGCTACAGTTAATACACAACAAATACAACTAATATTTCATTAAAATAATGCTAATACAGCAAATACATTTTGGAAATATAAAATATTAGGTGTCAAGCTTATAATTCCAACACTCTCCCTTAAGCTTGACTTCCCTAAATCAATAATAACTACATGAGGTATCACTCTAATGCAACTTGAGGATAGCTAGACTGAAGTGATAACTTAGGTATCACTCAAACGATTGTTGAGGTCAATGAGTCTCGGGTCTTCTCTCAATTGCTCATAATTCGACTTCAGCAATGTTTTTGTGCATATCTTTGTGAGTTTCTCCCCTGATTTACAGAATTTCAAATTTATTTCTCCAATCTCAGTCAATTCTCTTATGAAATGTTGTGACTATGAAAGACTAGATTCTTTGATAGAGCTATAAAGGATATATTATTAAATAAGATTGTTGTTCTTTTTAATTTCTCCTAATTCAAATTTAATGGTACTCTCCTTGACCATATAACTTGACAAGTTTTTGCATTTGTTGCCGCATACTCAACTTTTGTTATGAAGAGTGACAAAATGGGTTGTTTCCTTGAAGCCCATGAAATAGCTCTTGAACCAAGATGGAACATATATCCTGATGTACTATTCCTATCTCCAATGTTAGCTGCAAAGTCACTGCCCATATAACCAATCATCCTAATAAGATTATTTGATCTAGAATACTAGATTCCATGGCTTTTGGTGTCATTGACATATTGTAAAATTATCTTTCATGATTGCCAATGTGTTTCTTTTAGAGATGCTATTAAATACATAAAAATTCCAAGGATATTTTTCTAATGTTGGATCCACATTGCTAGTGCAATCATCTTTGCTTAGCTTTAGACTTGTTTCTTTATTTTGGTAGTGTTGACTGTTCTAATTTTTTCTTCATTGTTGTTTTGAACTCTTCTATGGACAAATTGTTACTTCTAGTGAAAAAAAAATCATCTAGATATAAGAAAACAATTAACATTTCACTTTGATTGTTGACTTGGATGTAGAGTGTTGGTTCACTTTTGCTTTTACCAAAATAATTGCTTAACAAGTATCAGTCAATATGGCTATACCAAGCTGTGAGTACTTGCTTGTGCCCATACAAAGATATTTTCAACTTATATACCTATTCTCAAGTTCTCAAAAGCATGTCGTTGTTCAACAAATACTTTTTCCTTTAACAAGCCATTGAGAAAAAATGATTTTACATCCATCTAATGCACTTTCCATTTATGTTAAGTAGTTGTTTCCAAGCCAACTCTTCTTATTTCTATCCTTGATACGGGAACAAAAATTTCATTATAATCTGTTACATGCAGTTGTTTATTCCCTTTGACCACAAGCCTTGCTTTGTGTCTTTCAATTCTGCCTTCTACAATGTTTTTGGTTTTATAAACCCACTTCACACCAATAACTTATTTTCATGTTAGAAGGTTTACTAACTCCCATGTCTCATTTGTCTCAATTGTTTGCATTTGTTCATCCATGGCATCACAACATTTTCTTTTTCTTATAGCATTATCAAAATAAATATGGTCAAATTTTAAAAAATGTAGCCAAATTCACATATCTCCTTCAAGATTCTTGCTTTCCTTGAAGATAGCTTGTTTCTTCCTCTTTTGTTGGAAGTACCAAATGGAAGTATGGCCTAGGAAACAATTGGGGATCTTGTCATTGTAGGTGTCACCTGGGCAACATCTTGTGCTCCATGTTGAATGTCAATTCTTTGAGGTATTGTTGCGGTGATATCTTGTGTACCATTTGCAAATTCCATATAAGGTATTGTTGTGGTGACGCCTTATGTTGTTCCTTGTTGATCATCCCATGTTTAATCTTCAATTAATCTTTGTTGATTGTTAACTCCATTGTGTTAGGATTGTATAGTTTTATGCCTTTCACTACTCACTATTTTTCTCTTCTATCATCTCATTCATTTCTTCTTTCTTTGGGTATATGTCCATATGCAACTCATTGTGTTGGGATTGTATAGTTTTATGCCTTTCATTACTCACTATATCCAATAAAAATGCATTTTTCTCTACTATTATCCCATTCCTTTCTTCTTTCCTTGGGTATGTGTCCATATACAACACAACCAAAGTGTTCAACATTGACATTTTTCTTACTCCGTGCCTCCTTGAGAATCATGTTATAAACACTTCTTACAGTGCATCTATTCAACAAATAAACTCTCATTGCTATTTCTTCAACCCAAAATTCATTGGTCAATCCCTTATCCTTTAATATGTTGATAGCCATTTCCATCTTTCTTTTCTAACACGGTTCTTATGTGATTTATACCTTATAGTAAATTGATTTATACATTGTAGTAAATTGCTTCTTGATTTCATGTTCTTTGAAAAAGTTAAAAAAACTCATTTGATATATCCCCATGCTCAAGACCTTTATGATGTATCCACTATGTTTTTCAACTAGAGCCTTGAATTGCTTGAAGATACCAAGAGTCTTTCCGTCATTGGAGGAGTAGAATTAGGAATTTTAGGGTTATGTCTAATGGGTTCATATGAGATACGGCGTGAGTGGAGCGGGTTAGCGATCCTCATCGCAGGTGGAAAGTAGCTTGTGGACTCCACTTTTTGCTGGAGAAATAAATGCAAAAAAGATAATTTCACAACCATAAACATGGCATTACAGTCTGTTTTGCTATTCGATTATTGTCACGTAGTCCAAGAGAGTAGGATTCTCCATCTTCAACGGAATTTGGCAATTGGAATAGATTGGCGGTACCCATTGGAATCGATGGGTGCTCAGTCCGACGGCATGATCTGATTGAGAATGATAATCAGAGGTTAGTTGTAGCCAGGCTGTACTTCCAGATTGAACACATCTCCTCCCAGCCTTGTATCTGATCTCACCTGCTTTGGCTTCACCTGCAAAATCCCAAATATTTTCAGAATATACAGACCTCCGGGAACATACAGACCTCTACAAGGTAAACAAGACATCCGGGAACATACAGAATACAAGGTAAACAAGACATCCGGGAACATACAGACCTCTGCAACGACTTTGAAAAAGCGGTTGAGAAGGGTGAAGGAATGCTTGGCATAACATCCTTCGACATGGTAGTGAGAGTGTGGCTTATTCTTCTTCTTGTTTTAAGAGGAAGAACAATACCATGTGCCATTTAAACTTCCCAAAAACCACTCCAATACCATGTGCCATTTATAATATGCCAATGTTAGCCATCAATCCAACAACGTGTAAGTTTTCTTAGTGGGAACCATTGAACATTAAATTTGGAATATGACATTAAAACGATCCACTAAGCATGATGCTTACTTTTGAGTTAGTGGAATTAATATGTCGTTCCTTAATGATGTTGATATTTATCATTTTCCAATCTCAGCTAATTCTCTTATGAAATGGTATCTTATGGATATATATGAAAGATTAGATTCTCTATAGAGCTATAAAGGATATATTATTACATAAGATCATTGTTGTTTTTAGTTGCTTCTAATTCAAATCTAATGGTATTCTCCTTGACCATACAGTTTTTGCATTCGCTGTCACATACTCAACTTCTACTGTGAAGAGTGAAAACATGGGTTGTTTCTTTGAAGCCAGTGAAATAGCTCTTGAACCATGATGTAACATATATCCAAATGCACTATTTTTATCATCAATGCTACCTTCAAAGTGAGTGCCCATGTAACCAATCAAATTGAAATCATTTGATGTAGAATATTAAATTCCATGGCTTTTGGTGCCATTGACATATTGTAAACTTATATTTCATGCTTGCTAATATGTTTCCTTTAGAGTCTACATGAACCTAGAGATTAGACTAACTGCATACATGATATCAGGTTTTGTTTCTATTAAATACATAAAACTTCCAAGCATACTTTTATATAATGTTGGATCCACATTGTTACTGCAATCATCTTTTGTTAGCTTTAGACTTGTTGTGTTTGGTGGTGGTGTTGGCTTGCTAATTCAATGTCCTAAATTTCTTCAAAATATCTCTTGCATACTTGGTTTGATATATGAAAATACTTTCATTTGTTTGTTTAACATCAATAAGAAGAAAGTATCCAATAAATCAATGTTTGTCATTTCAAATTATTTCTTCATTTTTGTTTTGAACTCTTCTATGGAAAAAATGTTATTTCGAGTAAAAAATAGATCATCTACATATAAGCAAACAACTAGCATTTCACCTTGATTATTGACTTTGATGTAGAGTGTTGGGTCAATTTTTATTTTACTAAAATCATTGCTTAACAAGTATGAATCAATATAAATATACCAAGCTCTGGGCACTTGCTTGCGCCCACACAAAGATTTTTTCACTTATATTCCTAAAATCTCAAAAGAAGGTGTTTGTTCAATAAATACTTCTTCCTTTAACACACCATTGACAAAATCTGATTTTACATCCGATGCATTTTCCATTTACGTTAAGTAGTTGTTGTCAAGCCAACTCTTGTTATTTCTATCCTTGATACAATAACTAAAGTTTCATTATAATCTCTTTCATGTAATTGCTTATGCCCTTTGACCACAAGCCTTGCTTTGTGTCTTTCAACTCTGCCTTCTATATTGTTTTTTGTTTTATAAACCCACTTCATGCCAATAACTTATTTTCACGTTAGAAGGTTTATTAACTCCCATGTCTCATTTGTCTCAATTGTTTGCATTTCTTCATACATGGCATAACACCATTTTTTCTTTATCTTATAGAATCATAAGAAAAAAGGGTCAAATTTAAAAAAATAGCAAAATTCACCAATTCATTATCGTCATCTTCATACTTGGATGCTTCATATATCTCCTTCAAGTTTTTTGTTTTCCTTGAAGATATCTAGTTTCTTCCTCTTTTGTTGAAAGTACTAGATGGAACTATTGCCTAGGAAACGACTTGGGATCTTGTCATTGGAGGTGTCACTTGGGCAACATCTTGTGATCCATATTGAATGCCAATGATTTGAGATATTGTTGCGGTGATATCTTGTGTACCATTTGAAAATTCCATAGAAGGTATTGTTGCAGTGACACCTTATGTTGTTCCTTGTTGATCATCCCACACTTCATCTTCAGTTAAATCTCTGTTGATTATTAACTCGATTGTGTTAGGATTGTATAGTTGTATGTCTTTCACTACTCACTATATCCAATAAAGATGCATTTTTCTCTTCTATCATCCCATTTCTCCCTTCTTTCCGTGGGTATGTGTCCATATGCAAACCAACCAAAGTGTTCAACACTGGGATTTTTCTTACACCTTGCCTCTTTGGGAATCATGTTATGAACACTTCATATGGTGCATCTATTCAACAAATAAACTCTCATTGCTATTTCCTCAATCCATAATTCATTGGTCAATCCCTTATTCTCCTAACCATTTCCTAAATGGTTCCATTTTTCCTTTCTACCACATCATTCTTTTGTGGTTTATAACTTGTAGTAAATTGCTTCTTGATTTCATGTTCTTTGCAAAAATTTAAAAATTCATTTGATATGTCTCCTTTGTCAATGCTCAAGACCTTTATGATGTATCCACTATTTTTTTCAACTAGAACCTTGAAATACTTGAAGATTTCAAAGTCCTTAGAGTTATTCTTTAAGAAATAGACCCATGATTTTCTACAAAAATCATCTATGAATGTTATAAAGTATTTATGTTTTCCTAAAGAGGGGGTTTTCATAGGACCATATATATTTCATTGAATCAACTCAAGTAGAGCTCTTGTTCTCCACAATTTAGTAGAGGGGGAAAAAATTCTATGTCATTTTCTCGAAATGCAACACTCACCAAATTTATTAGGTTGTTCAATCAAAGGAAATCATCTTACCATTTGCTTCTTATACAACAAATTCAACACATTGAATTTCAAGTGACCATATTTTAGATGCCACAAACTGGATTTGTCTATTGTGTAAATGTTGAATGTAGATGAGAATTCATTTTTCATGATTAAAGGAAACATCATTGATTTTTTCATTTTGTCTGCTACAATTTGACTATTAATGCCATTTTTATAAAAAAATAATTCATTATTTATTCTCAAACTTAACCCTATATCCCTTTTCAAGTAATCGTCCACACTAATGAGTTTGAATTTTAAACCAAAGACATAAGGATTTGTTTCTTGTCACCTTGCTTAGTGCAAATGACTTGATAGCTACTTTACCTATGATTGATACTTTGTTGTTATTTCTCATTCTCACAACAAAGTTTAGCAATTTATGAATACTAGAAAACATTTCTTTCTTTCTACTCATGTGGTTGCTACAACCACCATCTAAGTACCAATGTCATATACCCCATCCACTAAATAATCAAAACATGACTAAAATTTGATTTAATTTTGATTCTCTATTTTCCCCATTTTCTTTCGAATATGGACTAAATCCAAGATAGTTCGATAAACCATTTCCAATTAACTTGATGAATGCAATTCCTCATAACATATATGGAGATCATTTTAATAATTTAATGTATTTAGTAATATACTACATAGCCCATCTACATCAAATCCCTTGATAGATTGAATTTTAGGTGTTGATAAAAGTGTAAAATAATAAGGTGCACCGAAATGCCATGGGATTCAAAAGTAGTAATAATCTATCATCATAAAAAGGAAAAGCTTCTTGTAGTGTAACTAGTTACAAAGGAAAAACAATGGTTCCACACACACACACACACACACACACACACACACACACACACATATAAATTGTGAATTAATGGGAGAGTGACCTAGCTCTGAAAGGAAGGTGGTAGGAAGCCTATATGTCAAAACTGAATTAATGCCCTGGGATGGATAATTCAGCTTCTTCACTCGTGTAGTATGAGTATAGATCAAGAATCAATATTTTGTGCTTTACATGTAACTCCATGGATGGCTATCCATCCACATTTACTAGATCAATCAAGGTCATCAACTCGAAGATCAATGCAATCATACATGAGGAAATGGGTGGATTAGAATGTTATGAGGTTTTCAGGAACACGCACAAAAATTGCAGATTAATGAGAAACTACTACCTGTTTCTTTTCCTTGGGCACTAACAAAATTCCATTGGGTTGTTCCCTTTTGGTTCTTTCAACACCTTTCCATCTGCATATCAACAATTTCAAAGTGGAGCTCCTGAGGCTACTAACCAACCAAGAATTTTCTCATGCTTATGAAGATTTTGATGGTCGTGTTTCCTTAGATCATTCATGACCATACATAGCCAAGAGAGTGCATCCATACTACTTGTTCACTATCCTTACATGAGATTTGTCGAAATCGTGCATTACAATATTTTGGGGTGCTCCACTAGGACGAGCGCATCTTTTACAAACCAGTCTTCACATGGGCATGATTAATTTAATAAATGAGTTTCAAATCCATTGACGATCACACAAATTGGTGAAGGTAAAATAGAAGAGATACTATGTGTGCCACTACAACCTTTGGCTTGATTGCTCGAAATAAACTTTCAATATGAGATATAGACCATTCCAACAATTGTTTTGCAACTAACAAGTAGACAACATAGGATAATTGGGATTATGGAGACCAAAGACAAAGCATTTAGTCCATTCATGAACTGGAAGGGAGTGCATAAGACCATCTGAATCCATTAAATGATTCGTCTTGTTGCTTGAAAATGATCATAAATGTTAAATTCAAGATAGCATCCATGAGGCCATGGTGAAAGATAACTCACCTAGAATGGAAACCCACATGAAACTTGGGTAGAGTTATTGAGGATCTATGAAAAAGACCATCCAAATTTCAAACCTACATGATTTCCTATTCTCTTTACAATTTTCAAATTCCTTAGTGTTTCCTCCTCCCTATTTCAAACTGTTATCGCACAATTTCTACTTGTCCAAATCCTAAGACAAGTAAAGGATATTGGCATAACAAATAGGATATCCTATCACTGTTACCTCAATAGGAAATCCCCACTTTTAGGAGTAGAAGTAAGTCTACCCCAAGGGAGGCGTCCCTGGTGGCCTAAAGGGGTGGGTATACTGAGATTGTGTTTAAGAAATACCCCCCTCTCACTGGTCACCAAAGTCAACAAAGAAGTGTAATTTGTGTACCTTCCCGAAACAAGAACAACATAGCATATATATGGCAATTTCATGTACAAAAATGATAGTAAAGCCTCCAAAGACAATAGAAAATGCAATTATATGATGGATGAAAAAAAATTATAGTTAGATGACAATTTATAACAACCAAAAGTAAATTGTAGCAACCACAAGAATTAGTGCTCAAAATTGCTACAAAAGACAGTGAAAATTGAGCATATATCAAGTAGTTTCTTTAATAACAATTGTCACAAGCAAGTTTTGAGTAACTTAGCTACGGGTTAGTTTAGTGTGTGCACAAAATTTATTTTTCTCCAATCAAATGGAAGGTCACACAATTCCCTCACATAGGTGAGACCAGTTCTATTTAAAAGGAGGAGATTGGTAGACCAGATTCAAAAATACATAAAGTCATATAAACAACTAATAGCTCCTGGAAATAATTGATAACATAGATCATATAAAAAAAACTAATAGTTCATGTTAAGTTCATGTTAGGATCATGCAAACTTCACCTGCAATTGTCATCATCACAAGAGGTTGCAGAGAATTATAGTTTTAGGTGCAATTTCATCCAAATTAAGGCCACGATCAACTCATGTTCTATAGTCTCAAAAAATTAATGTTCAATATCATTTCATTGCTTAGATTATCAACACACCATGGTATCCCCCTGATACCAATGGTAGTTGAACTGACTCGAGCCACAGGGACTCAAGCTGTTCGAGGTGGTCCTAGAACTCAGAGATCTATTTGACAAGGCGGAGTAGTATGACTTCATTTGTTCCTTTGAAGGATACCACACGGGTGTGGCCATGAAATTTTTACCTACATTTGATGGGTTTCAAACCTAGCTTGGGGAAACTTGTATTCATGTTACAAATAAATTTATCGAGGAAGGATGTGCTCTCCCAGTCTGTGGGGAAAAGTGGTTTAAAAATGGCAAGGTAAACCCTGAACTCTGTAACAAATGTTTGGTGACATAGCACTAGAACCCTGACTGGAGCCAGGGGATTCCTGTCACATGGATAAAACAAGAATGGAAGGGTCCTCACATGGCTTTCCAACAATATATTATAGGTGAGGTTCGATTCACGAGCATACATTGTTACCACATGCATTTTCGCATGCACCTGAGTGGTGATAAAGAGTTGAATTTGTCGTTTTATTTTCTTAAAAGACTCACTAAAATGGCCATAAGGGTTCAAGTTTATCCCAAATCTACCCATAGAATCCTGTATCATTGGGGTTTGATCAAAATATTGTAAATGTATTGGGATTACTTTATGTGATATGTGGGTTTACAAGAGAAAGAAAAGCTTCCTAATACACAGATCGATGATAAAGTAGATGAGGATGGCACAGAGGATAAGGTTTCTCCTGAAGCTGGTATCTCATCAAAGGTATTGAAACAAACAACAAGTAAGAAAATGCCTCCCAAAACTAAAGGTACCCCATCAAGTGCAGACAGGTCAACGACCATAATAAAAGAGGAAACCCCTCAAATGCAGTTGAGGTCCTCCACTACAAAACAAAGGGAAAATAAAGGTAACATATGTACTGGTATAAATAAACAAACACATGATATTATAGAGAGTCCTTTGTCACCCAGAAATGTTGAAGATACACATGTAACTCCCACCAAAAAGCAGGGTAAGTTTCCCAAAATGAGAGGGAAAATGAAAGAAAAACAACACAGTCTAGAAATATTTAGAGCAGATTTTATCCTTGTGGAAACCTTTCTCATGGAATCCCTTGAGGCTAAGAAATACAAGAAAAGGAAGGGGAATCAAAGCATTGGGATGCCCAAAAAGCTAAACAGGAAAACTAGAATAATGAACCAATTGAGGTTGAACTCTAAGGTTCTTTTTAATCCATCATTAAAAGACCCCCAACCAATTATGATTGAAGATGATGACAACCCTGAATTTTTCAGTATGGAATAAATGGTTGTCCATACACTAAAAAAGATGACACCAAATAAGGGAAAATTGGAATTCTGCAAACGTGAAGCTTTAGGAGTGTGACTTACAACTGTCAAAATATAGTACCCTGCAAATTCAAGCTTACAACAAGATGCAAGGGACTTTGGCCCAAATATTGAGCAAGATTATGATGGCATATCCGTATATGCAGAGGTATCCCCCAAGAAACATTTAGCGAACATCAAACCAGAAGTTAAGGCCAACATATCAGAGGTGCAAGAGCATATGAAGGAAGCACACAAAAGAGGACCAAAAATAACACATAGGTATGAAATGAGGTCTAGAAGAAGTAGAATGTTGGTTGATCACAACAAAGACATCATGGATGAAGAGCAGAGATTGAAATATCAAGGAAAGAAGTTGGTCCTGGTGAAACCAAAAGAATAAGTTGATGAAGATGAAAAAGGAAACTGTCAGCTGCAAGCATTAAGACTACAAGTTCAAACTCTGCAACAACAAAACTAAGAATTGGAGAAGCAACTTTCCAAGTTGTAGAAAAAGTATCAGAAATTGCAAAGAAAACATCATAAGACTTGCTACTTTTTGAAGGATATCATTTGAGGTGGACTACTACTGATGAGCAAGAGTTCGAGGAAGCTGCCAACACATCAAGTTATCTACTAGTTAGACTCCAACTGAAATTACATAGGGATATCAAGTTCCAATCATTGCCATCTGTCACATTAGTTTTGTTAAAGTTTTTTTTTACTCCAGTTTAGATAGTAGAATTATTTTTCACTTATGGATGTCTACTCATTCTAAGTTCGAGATAGAAGTGTCAAAACACAATAAGTGATCATTTTTGTGTGATATGATCCACATTTCATTGAGAATAAGTTAAAGAGTGTCATGATTGATATTTCCATTAAATGCACTCAAGTTAAAGAGGTGTATCTATGTTGTAGTGAAATAATCTTAATCCAATAGTTATTTGTCATGTAGATGTTAAACTTCAGTTCTAAAGAGGTTCAAACTCCTCTACAACATTGATAAATAAGCAGTTTTTGTATGGTTTTAGGGTTCAATTTTTGGTGGAAAAAGGAGAAGTATCAGAAGGGATGAACCTTCTTATATGATTGTAAATTTCTCTACCTAATGAATATATGTTGTTGAAAGTTGTGTTTTCTTACTCAAATATGTATGTGTTTAATCTTGTTGTGAATGCAAATTTTGTGATGTGTGCAATGCACATTTCCTTATTATTTCAACCGTTGTTCTAGTTTATCTTTTTGTTGATTATGCAACCTGTTATATAGCTATTGTTTAGTGAAAATATCAACTATTGAGAAGAATTTTGGATGATTTGCATCTATATATTTGTCTAAGTCTTAAGATACCATTTTAAGTCTTTATTCTCACATAGAAAGAAATTCATTGCATTGTTGGCTATTGTCTCTTGTGTTTGTATTTCATATCCCCAACTTTCCATTAATATACATACCATTAGAAAATGATTTTTTACCTTCATACTATGTGGCATGTCCAACTAGATTACCATCTTTGAAAACCTATCCTTGAGCTGACTAACAAAATCAAATTATCAAAAAACAACCATTCCAAAATTGAGGTGGCCTTGCTCTACCCTTTAGCATTCAGGTGCAAACTTTAGGACCAACAATTATGGCCTGTATAAATTTGAGATCGACCTACTCAAGAAGATCCACTAGCTCTCTCAATCTGAAATGGAATCATAAGATGATGCTAAAATGCAAATCCTAGATGGATCTCCCTCTTGTCTAGCTAGGGTGTGTGTTGCACCACCAAAACCAAACCAATCGTGGAATGGTTTTTCCAAAACCCCAACTAAAACCTTGGCTCCAAGAGAACTACAAATGCGAGATCAAATCATAATACCAAAGTAAAGCGCTACCCCTCCTTTTATTCTTCTTCCAAGCCTTCTAGATATTTCCCCTTTTTAAATAAATCAAACATGAATCTTATTAACCTTTTAAGTTTTACGTAAACATTAAAAGTCACTTTTAATGTTTAATTAATTAAGAATTTACCTTTTTAATTAATGTCACTTTAGAACATAACATCTCCTAGTTAAGTGACATTAAATAAACCCCCCTGGACTCCCTTTTCTTTACCAACTATATTCTATGGGATTTGTATAGGCTACTAAGTCATCCTCCTTCTCGATCAAGTGGAAGGGGACATTACAACCCATGTCCGACACAATGTTTAAAGGAAGACCCCAATACTTCACTATGTTCTTGAAAAACTACCTTGCAAATTCTTCTATGTTACAAGGCATCTTCGTCACAATGAAGACAACATACTTGGAGAACCAATCCATCATGAAAAAAATAATGTTGTATTCCAACACTATCAGAAGTTATGTGATGAAGTCAATCGAGACACTTTCCCATGGTCTCTTTAGAATCGGTAAGGCTACAACATACCTCCTCTCATTCTATTTTCTAGCGTATCTTGTTGACATATAATGCAAGTGTGAACGTACTCCTCCACATCTTTCTTTTTCTTCTCCCAAAATTATCCTCACTCTGACAACATCCTCCATTGTCCTAGCTGGCTATCCCAGGGTGAGGCATGACATTTCTTCATGAGTTCCCTCCCGAGGCTAAATGACTTAGGGACATATTCATCCCCTAAAGTACAATAATCCATTGCATGGCCAAAACTTCCACGTTTTTCCATCCTTCACATGCTTCATGATGTTATTTGTTGTGTGATCATGCTCTAACACTTCCTTGATATTTTCATGCACCTCTTCCAAGACATGAATCTAACTTCCCCTTAAGTAGGCAACTCATCCTCCTCCTATAGGACTACAAGTTGTGCCTTTTTCTCTCAAGGCATCTGCGAAAACATTTATCCTACCTGACTTATACTCAATGGTCATGTCAAACTCCATGAGGAAGTCTTTCCACCTTACCTAATTAGGCGACAACTTCGGTTGCATCGCGAAGTAGCTTGTGGAAACATTGTCTGTCTTCACGAAAAATGAGTTTCCCAATAGGTAGTGTCTCCAAGTATACAAAAAATGTACTACTAAAATCATCTCCTTCTCATGAATGTGGTATCTTCGTTTGTGATATTGGAGATTTCTACTATCAACGGAACCCAAATGTCCCTCCTATGTCAAAATTCCTCCAATGGAAAAGTCTAATGTCTTTGTACGCACTTCAAATGATTGCTCAAAGTCTTGCAACTTCAACATGGGAGTGGTGACAACTCTACTTTTTATCTCTCTAAATGCAGACTTGCACCTCTCTGTCTAGTTCCATGCTTTCTCCTTTTTCAACAATTCAGTGAGTTATAAAAAAATATTGGAGTATCCCTCTACGAACTTGTGATAGTAGTTGGGTATTCCAGGGAAGACTCTCATGTCTTGAAATATCCACAGCTCTTCCCAATATTTTATTTCCTTGACCTTCGCAAGGTCCATGTGAATACATCCTTGCCCAATCCAATGCCCCAAGAATGGTATCTTAGTCTGCCCAAAAAAACACTTAGACATCTTCAAGAACAACTGGTTATGATGTAACACCTCAAATACTTGTGACAAATGCTTCTTGTGCTCCTCCATACATTCATTGTACACCACAATTTCATACAAATACACCACAGTGAACTTGTCCAAAAACAATCACAAAACATCATTCACCAATGTACAAAAGGTTGCAGGGGCGTTGCACAACCTGAAAGGCATCACTAGGAATTCATAGCTCCCATAACTTGTCACCATGGTTTTATTCACCTCATTTCCATATGCATTCCACACTTGATGATACCCATGTCGTAGGTCAAGCTTTGAAAATACTTTGGCCTTGGCCAAATTGTCAAAGAAATCTTCAATTAAAGGCAATGGGTATCGGTTCTTCACAGTTTGTTTTTCAATGCTCGGTAATCCAAACACATCCTTAGCTCTGAAGTGTCCTTATTGTTTTGGAAGATAACTGGAGAACCATAAGGTGACTTGGACAAATGAATTAAACCTACAATAATCAATTATGTCAATTGTCGCTTCAACTCTTACAACTCGGGTTTAGATAATTTGTAAGTAGCTCTTGTCAGTGGTTGCAGCCTAGGCTCTAGCTATATATGGTGGCCAACAGTGCATCATGGTGGGATAAATTTTGAAAAATCTTCTGACATTTTGTCCAAAAAGTTACCCAACAAGTCAATGATCTCAGGTGGAACACGTGTCCCCACTCCATCCTCTTAAACTTCCCCAACAACTGTCGCAAAGATATGTGATCCATTCCAACTTGTTGTTCTCTTCATACTTAGTGCAGAACCAAGCTGCACCTTTCCACTAGACATCCTTGCGGTTGTGCACACAACCCAAGACTTTTTTTCACCAAGTATAACCATCTTGTCCATCCATGGCATGAGGACCGAGTGTGTCCTCCTTAGGAACTCCTTCCCAAGAATTACTTTAAATTCATCCATAGGAATCACTATGAAGTTTTCCTAACCTTCCCACTTATCAAGTCGAATGTGAAATGATAAGGAAAAACTATTTGTTTCCCTTTTCTTAGAGTTTACTTCCTTCATTGCAGCTCCACATAGACAAACTCCAATTCCCAGTTCCTTTGCAACCTCTTTCTTCAAAAATGTATGCAATGCTCCTGAGTCAAATTGAGCTTGCATTGTTCTTTTGTTGATAACTAGAGCCACAAAACACAACTGATGGTCTTAGATACAAAGATTTATACCCAAGGCACCCAATGCACCAATCCTTCGTAGCTTGCTACAAACTGATCCTTTCCACTCTTTTTGTCTTTTAGTGAAAAAGACAAACATAATCACAATAAAACATACTTGTGTTATGCTCGTCTTCTGCAGACTATGTGGGATCATCCCTTGGTCCACCTCTTGGTTCCAAGGTGCCTTGTTTCAAGTCCTTGTAGATCATGGTTCATTACACAAACCAAGTATCGTATGCCTCAGGTTACGAGGGGACACTTGACTCGACCTACCTTGAGTCATTCACGACATGCTTCTATCATATGAATTCATCTGCCTCTGTCTAAGGAATCACACCACCCTGGGTTGACCCACTCCCGGAATGTGAAAATCTTGTCATATTGTGTGATCTGTCTTCACAATGTTATTCATCGCAATAATTGTGAAATTTCTTTTATACCATCTATCATACCCCCAATAGGGATGAACAATTTTAACCTTGGCATCTCATGGACATGCGACACCGCGGTGGTTTTCACTTGGCAGCTTGGCTTAACCAAGGATACTTCACCCGCAGTATGCCTATTCACCTAAAGCATACACATACTCTATTCTAGGCTAAACATGAGTCACACTCTTACTTTGTGAAACTCAATTGTATACTTAAACAATTTTTAACATTCCATAACACTTAGTCATTATGGCATACAACAAAAAACATGCAAAACAAAAGAGTCACAAATATAGCGCAGGAGACACCAGCAGTGCCTAATACTTGACTTCATTTTATTATATTGTGAAACATAAATAATACATTATGGAGAGGGCACTATTGTTTGAGTTACATAGATGGGAAGAGCCTCACGACTCTTCCCCATACAACAAAACTATCTATACTTGCAGATTCGTCACACCAAGACTTCCTCTGTTGCTCCTTCTTGACTCAGCTTATGGTGTGCCCCACCTATGCGCTCAAGCTCAGACTAACTCATGTATCTTATATTTCTCACTTTATTATGCCTTTGGTTGTGTGTCTTGTGCTCTTATATGGACTCCAAGGGTCACCATCATGAATCACCATGTCCTTTGGGTGTGTTGCGCCTCTTTGCGAACCATCATGCCCAAATGAACCATCATGCCACTTCATGGACCCGAATGCGCCCAAACAAGTCCTTATGCCCATCAACTGTTGCATCTCTTAGACTGGCGCACCCCATCCTTGGGTGCGCACCCCTTTCCTTATGCTCTTCCTTGTGCTAATTGTCTTGAATTTTTGTGGGGTGCCAATGGGGTCACCCCATCTCTCCAATGTTCCCATACTTCCAAAGGAAGATGGGCCCACTCCTTGGGTGTGCTCCCAAGTTTCCTTGTGCTTTCCAAAATGCAACCCAAGTCTCCATTGTCCGTCACAAGGGAAGAAGGGTTTTTTTCCCCTTGGGTTGGCATATCACCATCGTTCCCTAAGGTGCTCTTGTCGGTGCCCACAAGACAAGTTATTTCCCAATTGATCACCTCCTCCTTGTGCTCTTCACCCAACTTGTGACCAAATCTTCCCAAGGAGTGCATGTGCTCGGTGGGTGTCATGGAAGGCCTTACAATAGGGATGTTTTGGCATTGTTTTTAATAGATATATTTAAAGAGTGTGGTTTAAACATTTTATTTTTTGAATTTTTTTTTGTTCTTGTTTGTCTGATTAGTTTTTCCTAAATTCCAATTAGAAATTTAAAAGAATCGATGAAATTGTAGATATTAGTTATTGATGTTGCATATTTTGAGTGCAATAGCAATTTTTGGACTTCGAATCCATTTATAAATTCAAAAATGCAATTTGAGCAATGAACAAAGAAATAAAGACTTTGATGACATTCATTTCATCCCAATGAGGAATGAGATTGCTGAAGCACAAGATGTTCTTTCACATGCAACGACTAAACTCCAAGATATTGGAAACATACAATGATCGAAGAAGAAGAATGCTCTTCATCTAGAAAGGGAACCTGTTAACCACTACTCGTTTCATTATTGAAATATGCAATAAATTGTATGCTAAAAGGTTCATTATTATAGAAAAACTTAGGTGTTCCAACAAATTTATATCTCCTAAAAATCTAGTTTTAAAAATAGTTAAATGCAAACAAATTCAACATGTTCATCATCTACCATTTTAAAAAAGTGATAAACAAAAGGGAAGTGTTTGGTGCAGTGGATATGGTAAATCTTCATACTAAAAAATGTTAAAAAAATTGTAAACTGAATTTTTATGTAATTGTTTTTATTAGTTTTGTCCAAAATGCTATGTTTTTCCCATTAGTTTTGGTCAAGAAGATACCAATTGTTAAGATTGTATAATCCTAATATAATAGGGGTTTTATGGAGTTCAGTCTATTATGAATTCGAAAATGCAATTTAAATAATGCATAATTACAATTTCAACAAAACTTCAAATATAAAAAAAATCATAAATTATTATAAATCAATTTTATACCAAAAAAACTCCATTTTTTTTTTAAATAATTTTTTATGGTACCATATAGGTTGGAAACTTTTTTTCTTTGTTTTTTCTTGAGGTGATAAAACTTATCATAACTTAGTTGTCAATAACAAACAATTTTAGGTTTTACTCTAGGACCAAATGGTCATTTCTTGAGAAAAAAACAATATCCCTTGTGGTCATCATTAAGAGTATCTTCAATGAAATCATGTATTTTTTAATAATAGCTAACCTTAATCCATTGAAACAAGATACTATCATGGTTGCAATTTAAATTCTTATCCATAAAAATTAAAATTAAAAACAATAATTTAAGAAACGTGAATAATTTAAGATGGATGTTGCTCCTTTATCTGATGTGTCATCAAGTAGACAAACTTAAATGATTGCATGAAAATAAAGTTTCAACCATGTTAACAAAGTTAGTTCTGACAATCTCTCCATTGGAGATTGAGTGGAAAATATGACATAACTGAGAGGCATAGGTAATAATAAAATTATCATATGTGACCCCACCAAGACCCTCCAGCTAGCAACATTGAAGACATTCTCACTTTTGGCCATGCATAACAGTTGGATGTCTTCTTTCACCGAGTGGCTGGCAGTTTCAAACACTTGGTGCATGTCTATATTCCTTGAAATCTCCACCAAGTTAACCAAGCCTGTAGGTATCACATTTTTCATGTTTAGTTTGTTGTTCATTCAATGAATCATCATCTCAATGCTCTTGATGCAACAAGAAGAGGCACAAGTAATGAAACATCCCAAGACCGAGCCCCACTTATAATTGTGAATGTAAATATGTTTTGTAGGCTGGTGAGCCAAGTGATTATAAGCTAAGAGGCTTATGTGATGATTAGGACGGAGACCCTAGATGCTAAAGGACAAAGAGTATGTTTTTGTATATGTAAATACTCATATAATTAGTATAAATACATCAATGTATGTAGACTGACCACGATAAAAGAGAATGGGGGACTAAGCTCCACTAGGTAGGGTGAGGGAAGGGGCTAAGTGTCTAAGATTACGGCTAAGGGGATTACCTCTAAAGGAATAATATTATATTATTATTTCCAAAAGGCTAAGGTTGGACATGATCCGTGTTGTGTTAAGTTCTCGGGGAAAAGGGAATGAGTGTTAAGTGGAGCTCATGCAGCTTCAGGAAGACATGTGTCAACCTGAGTGTAAGCAACTTATAGTTGGGAAAGCCATCTCGTTGGGGGTTTCTCCCTCCTCTCTCATGTCTCTCCCCATGCTTGCGTTCCCTCGCCACTCTTTCCATTCAGGGGAGGGGCACTCTTTCCATTCTCGGGAAGTCTTCCATCTTACCTGATTCACCCACTTACTCAAGTACTGAGCCATCATCTCCATCGTCGACCTCTGCATCATTTGTGCACATCTTAAACCAGTAAAACCATGAAGTTGACCCTTGTTTTCCTGTGAATCACATCGCACTTGTACTTTTCCTGAGTTGTGTTGTGTCTTAACGGTTGGTTTTTACTGCCAACACAGTTCCTTGGCTGAGCATTGCTTGCTGCCATCTTCTATGTCCTTACTCGGTTTTGGTTGTTGCCATCACTCGTGTGTTAGATGAATGTTGTTTATGTATTGATAAGGAGTTGGATTGAAGAAGTAGGTTGTTAGGCCTGTGAGAAACTCTCTTCAGGTGAGAGAGTTTGTCGAAAAATAAGAAGCAGGTTTTCAGGCCTATGAGAAACTCTCTCCAAGTGAGAGAGGTTGTTGGGGAAGTGATTTCTCCTCGAGGGAGCCCAACAGCATCTATAGTGTTTTGAGAATTCATGTTTGGCCTGTTGTTGAAGCTCTGGAAGGGAAGTGGGGCAGACGAAGGAACGTTGAGCATAGAAGGGGCACACTTCCTGGGATGGGATAGGCATGTGGGGAATGAGAGGTTGTAGGGTGTGTGTATAAGTTGGCTCTTGGGAGGGAATCTTTCCTGATTGACTGTGTACCATCCCATTATCTCAGCCTAGCCTAGGAATCCCTTTACTCGGGTGGAGTTTAGTCCCATCTCATAGGTGACCCACTACTAAGAGTGATGAGCAATGTGGTCTATGGCTGGGAGGTTCGTGGAGGGTTTGCACACAGTTGGTGGTCTTATCTAAAAATATAAGTACCATTTATGTGTTCATTTACATGCTTTGTATTTGTACATGTTTTGTATTTATGAGTTTATCCTGTATATGTTGTACATATAGGCTTTACTTTTATTTCCACATTTATTTTTATATTAGCATAATGTAATTGTCTGTTAAGTTATATATGTATGATGTTCTGCAAGAGTTTCTATGTGCCATAGTCGAGTAGGTCTATGTTTGGGTATGATACTTTTTGGGTTATCAGAAGCTCAATAAGAATTTGTTTTTTGATAACATGACCCATCTTGAGTGGTCAGGTACATCCCAATGTGGTATCGGATTAGAAAAACAATGATAAGGTTGTGTTAGCGTCAGAAGTCACTCCTGGATTGCTTGCAGGAGAAGAGCCCGACAACCATCAGTTTTTATGTCACGATAGTTTTAATGGATGATCAGATGGGTAGAGACTCAGGGAAATATCGTTCTAACACAGGGACTGGGTCTGGTATGTCAGGAACAAAGGAGGTCTTGATCTAACTTCAGCCAGTGGGTTGATTAAAAGATGAGCAGGTGGAAGACTTGGCGAGAAAGGTGAGCAAACAACTTCAGGCAACAGGCTTCCAGCGGTTTGCAGAGGAAAGAATCTGAATGCAAGATCCTCTTGGTTCAGGGTCTCAAGAAACTGAAAGGGGACTTGACTGGATCCTCCAATTCCAAGTCACTCAGCGCTGGGAAAATCACAAGAACTGATTAGAGACAACGCAACTATTACAGTGATTCATTACAACATCATCCTATAATAGCCACAGCTCGACTGGATCCTCCAATTCCGAGCTACTCTAACACAGTGTAAACAAAGACATGAAAGAAACTGGCATTCATAAGGCAAGAAGTCTCAAAAGTTCATACATAACCAGAGGAACAATGCTTCATTAAAACTTTACAACCGAGAGCTCTGCTCAACCATCGATACTTACAAAATACAGACACTGAGCCTATATACTCAGGAAAATTCGCCTAACAGAGGCATGCCAGTGACTCACAGCTTGATGTCCTTTCAGTCAAACTCGTACTGATATCTTCCTTTAAACGCCATCTTAACTACGCATGGCCCCTGCAAATAGGGTAGTTGAGCCATTAAGTGTTGAGTTAGCGTGCGCAGACTTCTCTGTTGAGTTGAAGACTTTAGCATGGCGCCTTTGGGAAAATCGATACATAGGATTTCTTTGGACGGGCGGCTTGCCAGACCCTCCATCCCCTCACTTAATGAATGAAAGGAGGTTTCAACCACCCGCTCCTATCGTCATTTACTCCAGGCAAGAAACAGTATGGAGATCGGATCTAGTGGCTCTTGGAGACCGCGACGATCCCTTCTGTAACTGAACTTGGCACTTCGGCCTCCTTTAAGCAGCTCCTCTCTTTTGCCAAGTGCCCACGGGCTGTGACCATGTGCCTATTCCCATGGAGCTTTTAGGCGTTCGCAAGTACGTAGGGGTTGCTCCTTGCTCCTCGAAATCGCGATGAGCGATATGCTGAGACGACTCAATCTGGTGCCACGCGTCCCTCAAATCTGATGGTTCTAAACTCATCTGACGCTGCGGTGGGCCCTGTTATCGCACGGTTTGTAGGAAAGGTTAAAAAAGCTTGAGTCAAGGGTAGAA
>CBVK0100146835.1:0-16012 GCA_900067695.1 Picea abies
GTGGGCCCCGTTTGGGTAAGCTAGTACATCAACTTCCCAGGGTTGTAACTTTTTCATACGATCTCCATTTTAGGAGTGTGATAGCCCATTGGAAAGGTATCGTCGAGGAGATTCATTTTTGGGGCTCAGTCATGCATTTTAATATCATTAAGGATCTCAATACCGAAAAACCTTCATTTAGGCCCTCAAAATGGCCCCGGAAGTAAAAACTGCTAAAAATACTAAATTGCCAAAAATGTCAGAAAGTTGTTTTGAGTCAGTTGGAAAAGGTGGGTGGCCACCGATATCCATCTGGATCATATTTCCTCGATGAGACTTTTCCTTCCCATGAATATATCATCGAATACATGAATGGTTCTGACAAACCTTGGGATGATATGCATCACTGCTCTTATTTTCTCCCAGAGCTTGAAAGGATCGAACGAGATGAATTTCGATCTACTTTGAGTGAGATAGTCGGTCATGTCGTAGTTCCAATTGATACACACATTTTTTATGCCAAAGGAAACATGGTGAGTGTTTCTCCTACCGTCACAATCGATATCTCTCGTACCCCTGTTAAGATTGAAAACATAAATATTGATGCAGATTGTTCGCTAGAAGAAATCCTGATCTATATCGAACTCTTCAAGGAATTCCAAGATGTATTTTCTTGGTCATATGAAGAGATGCTAGGAATCCACCCTCGTATTGTCAAACATGATATTGAAAATTATCCATATGCTAAACATGTTTGGAAACGTCTTAGAGATTTCAACCCTCAGAAGGCCCCTGCTATTAAGCCAGAGGTGGAGAAGCTACTTAATGTTGGATTCATCTACCCGGTTCCCTATACTGAATGGGTATTGTTGGGGCTCAAAAATGTCCTATTCTCATCCACCTTTCCCTTCATCCTTCTTCACATTTCATCGCCCCATTAACCTTTCACGATATCACTTCCATAAATATACTTGGGTTTCACCTTATTGTTCTCCACTTTATTCATTTTAGTATTTAAAAGGAATTTGTGATTAAATGTTAGAAAATCAACATGTTTTCATATATATCTCAAATATGTGTGAGCTTTGTAATGTGTAGGAATATGTGAAGGATTAATTCAAAGGACTTCTCGAATACTTCCTCCACCATTTCAATATTTGAGGAGATAATTCAAGCCCATTCCAAGGAGAAGATCATGGATATTTGGTTGGAATATCTTATCCAAGATATATGAGAGATATGT
This sequence comes from Picea abies, assembly GCA_900067695.1. NCBI lineage: Eukaryota > Viridiplantae > Streptophyta > Pinopsida > Pinales > Pinaceae > Picea > Picea abies. The sequence continues at coordinate 1,223 of CBVK0100146835.1, forward strand.
GTGAGGATTTAAAGGGATTATATTTTGTAATAATGGGAAATAGATTGAGAGAAAAGTGGATCTGTAATAATGAGATGGTTATCTTATCTTCAAGGCTCTCATGTATAAAAGAGAGTGCCCTCTCTTCATGAGAATTCAATTAGGATAAATTAGAATTCAATCAGTTGTAAGTAGAGAATTAGAGTAGTCATTAAAGGTAGTCATTAGGATTCAAAAGAGAAAGGGATTCTTAGCTTCGATTCATGGTTTTGATTTTCATGCTTTTATTATTTTGTTATGAAGATTAATTTGGTTATTGTAATTGCTTCATTGGCGTGAGCTCACATATGTTGTTGTCTTATTTAACTCTTTACATGTTGTACTTGCTTTTCCTTCATGTAGTTCTCCATTTCTAGATTAATCCCTTCACGCAATTTCTCATTCCTAGATTAATTTCATTTACGCAACTAGATTAATTCCATTCCAAGTTGTGTGTTAGATTAATGATTATATTTCAGTCGTGTGTTATATTAATGATTCAATTCAGTTGTAGCTTAAACATTAGATTAGATTAGACCCGCTTCAACATTGCATATACTTTGTGTGTGCTTCGTCAATTTACCAACTCTGGGTTGACAAATTATATAAGTTGGGTAAATACTACAATGCAATTAATTCAACATTAGTTCAGCCCAATGTAACGAATGTTATTCCTTTTGTTCCAATTGTTGTTCCTTTGAATAGAACAATTGTCATTCCCTTTACGATTGTTGTTCCTTTGAATAGAACAACTATCATTCTCTTTACGATTGTTGTTCCTTTACAGGTGTTGCATCTCTAGAGGCTAGTTATTGAAAACAGAAGGTAAGAACCTACGTAGGCGACAAGTAAAACGCTTGTGCCAGCACCTACCTTTGTTTGATGCATAGAGGTTATTTTTAGGACATCTTTAGAGCCCAACATTTTGGTGTCATTGTTAGGGAAGCACGATGGATTGGAGTTTAGATTTCTATTTCATGCAACTGTGATTAGACATGCTCCTAAATCTGAGGTGACATATGGGTAAGGACATGTAGCGTAGTGTAAATTCCAATTCCTGCAAGTGTGGTAGTTTAATTTTTTTTTTCATGCAAGTGTGATTAGACATGCTCCTAACTCTAAGGTGACATATGAGTAAGGACATGTAGGGTAGTGTAAATTTCAATTCCTGCAAGTGTGGTAGTTTAAATTTATTTTTCATGCAAGTGTGATTAGACATGCTCCTAACTCTGAGGTAACATATGAGTAAGGACATGTAGGGTAGTGTAAATTTCAATTCCTTCAAGTTAGTGTAAATTTCAATTCTGCAAGCGTGATATACATGTGTTGGTTCTAAGGGTCATAGAGTTTCTTCAGTGTAGATTCCTCACTGTCCCTACCAACTATTAGGAACGTTTTAATTTCCACAACTGTGAAGAGTAATTATTTTCCATTTTAGTAAGAGTGTTTTTATTAAAGTTTTTTTTCATTTCAGTTTTGGGTGATGTAAGAATCATTTTTTTTAACATGGTTTAACAATGAGTTTAATCTTGGAACAACTGACTCAGGTCCTAGAAAAAGTCAGGATCTCCTCTTCTCTAGAAGAGGAGATATTGATAGTCGTTGGAAGCCTAATTACTCCTCCAGAGGAAAACGAAGAATCAACATACGAAGAATCTTGCATATTTAATAAAGAACAATTAGGCAAGCAGGAGGTCAAGGAGGATAGTAAGAAGCTGCAGCATGATCTGAGTAAGAAAAATTACGCTTACGAAAGCCTTATCAAGCAATGTTTCTGTACTAGATTAGATAAATTTCATTTTTGTCTTTATTCAGTAAAATCACAGTCTCAACAATTCAATCTATTTTTTTTTTGGAGATTTATATTTTTCATGCGTAAAAATGAAAATGAACATAATTTTACTATTGTTACGTGAATGGCTCCACTGGATGTTTAATTACACGTAACTAATTGTTAAATCTAATTAGCATAGAGTAGGTAGGGTAAATGAATAAAACCATGCTTTTGTTTTGTAGCTCTTGTTTTTGTTTCGAATAATTATGCTCTCTTCCTTTGCCTTGTTGCGATTTGGAAGATCAAAAAGTAGAAATCAAAGGAATGGCTACGAGTTGTTTTGAGGAATGTTTTGGTATTGTTGAAGATCTAAACAAAATGTCTAAATCAATTTTTGTCTTCAAATTTCAAAATTAATTTGTCTCCATTTGCTAAAAGAATTTTATTCAATTTGATTTGTCTCAAATGCTAACAAAATTTCTAGTTTTATTTAAATAAATATATATACAGAAAAAATAAAAAATAAAAAAACAAAAACAAAATACCAAATGCAGAAATTAAATTGAAGATATCTCACAAATAGAGAACTGGGTTCTCTTGATTTTTGGACAAGAAGTGCATAATAGTATGACGAACAAACCCGATAAATTTCAGTTCAATCTAGTACATGGTTTTCGAGAAAATCAACATCAGAACTTCCAGCCATTTCTCTGATATCTCGGGATCCGTGCATCAAATGGCTCTGATTTTTGGCATGCATAAGTATTGGGACCATAGGAACCTTCCCACAAAATTTCAGCCGAACCCAGTACACGATTTTCGAGAAAATCAACATAGTCACCTTCAACCATTTTATATGAGAGATATGTGTGAGGATTTAAAGGGATTATATTTTTTAATAATGGGAAATAGGTTGAGAGAAAAGTGGATCTATAATAATGAGATAGTTATCTTATCTTCAAGGCTCTCATGTATAAAACAGAGTGCCCTCTCTTCATGAGAATTCAATTACGATAAATTAGAATTCAATCAATTATAAGTAGAGAATTAGAGTAGTCATTAATGGTAGTCATTAGGATTCGAAAGAGAAAGGGATTCTTAGCTTCGATTCATGGTTTTGGTTTTCATGCTTTTATTATTTTGTTATGAAGATTAATTTGGTTATTGTAATAGAAGATTGCTTCATTGGCGTGAGCTCACATATGTTGTTGTCTTATTTAACTCTTCACATGTTGTACTTTCTTTTCCTTCATGTAGTTCTCCATCTCTAGATTAATTCCTTCACACAATTTCTCTTTCCTAGATTAATTTCATTTACGCAACTAGATTAATTCAATTCCAAATTGTGTGTTAGATTAATGATTCTATTTCAGTCATGTGTTAGATTAATGATTCAATTTCAGTTGTAGCTTAAACATTATATTAGATTAGTCCTTCTTCATTCTTGCATATACTTTGTGTGTGCTTCGTCAGTTTACGAACCCCAGGTTGACAAATTAGATAAGTTGGGTAAATACTACAATGCAATTAATTCAACATTAGTTCAGCCCAATGTAACGATTGTTGTTCCTTTTGTTCTGATTGTTGTTCCTTTGAATAGAACAACTGTCATTCCCTTTATGATTGTTGTTCCTTTGAATAGAACAACTATTGTTCCCTTTATGATTGTTGTTCCTTTACAGGTGTTGCATCTCTGGAGGCTGGGTATTGAAAACGGAAGGTAAGAACCTACGTAGGCGACAAGTAAAATGCTTGTGTCAGTGCCTACCTTTGGTTGATGCATAGAGGTTGTTTTTATGACATATTTAGAGCCCAACACCACTCTTATCCTTTTTCTCCATTTAGTAGATAAATTCATGACAACCTCACAGTTGGTGAATGAATTGAATCTTGGAGGAAATGTCTCTAGCCTTTGATGATCATTCTGGAGTTAAGCCACTAGATTTCATGCTGGGGGCATACCTAGCTTAGTCTTTGTTCTTTCTCATGCTAGAAAAAAAATGAGAATGTAACCGAGTACACTTTTATCACTTTTTCAGACTTGCATGGATATACAAAAAAGGAACCCCTTGGAGTCATCTTTAGGCTCTTTTCAGACTCTCTAAACATGAAAAGATTGTTGAGTGATATTGCTTCCTTTCACACTCGTTAAAAGGTTTGAAAGGGCATCTTTCAAGTGGTAGTTTATCTCTTTTTCGGCCTCGTGAGACTAACATTATGAAAAAGGACAACATTGGAGTCGTCTTTAAGTTGTTTTTAGACTCTCTGAATATGAAAAACCACCTAGTTTACCTTCTCTGGACTCGTTAAACGATCATACATTGAAGAGCCCATATGGGACCGAACCCTTACTTCTTCCAGTTCATTAAATAAAGGGAGAGGGACTTACCGAAGGTGAGTCATATCGAGCATATGTTACCCTCCTCTAGCTCGCTAAATTAAAAAGAGGTACTCGTCTATCTGGATGGGGGAAAAATTGAAAGAAGCAAGCCAAATAGTTTTTTAGAACACTAACAGTAACTCTTACAGTCGCGCTTGAACACGACACTTTTTCTTTGCACACATTTTAATCCGAACCTCTACATTGAGCCAATATTCTGAGTTTATTTTACTCCTTTGGGTCACCTGACGAAAGTCACAACATCCATTGCATCATCAAGTTTTGGTCCACGTTAGGTTTCTTCTATTGTGCCTCAGTGTTCAAGGGAAGTATCTGCCTCGAGAGTCATCCATCACAAATATCATGTTTCAATACCCATGTCAGTCCATGTTCATTTGATCTACCAATTACATCTCTGTGTCAGTTTCATGTCATTGATGGGGGATACATCAAGGCCCTCCTTCGACTAGTCTATTCCCGTCGACTTCAACACATTATCCAGGAACGAGAATTAGAAACCAGTTAGTACTTTGGGACCTTCTTGCCTCAATGGTAGGCCTCCTCACTTCCGATAATAGTTTTACATCATTGACCTCTAATCAGATGATTCCACAAATGTTCGACTTCATCTCATCCATTCACATTCATTGGAATGTACTAAACTACCTTGGGAATCATTGACATCAATGGTGATCTCTCTCGCTCTTTTTAACAGTTTACATCATTGACCGGTAATCAAGTGGTTTCTACCATTTTCAACATCAGGACATCTATTCACATGGTTAGATTCATACTACATCGAGATCGATAAGAAGACCCTGGGTTGATTTTTCACTCTTATGTATACTTTTCCCAGTTTGCAAAGGATTTATTTTGAACTATGACACATATACTATTACATAGATCCACTTTGTATTGGTCGTGGCTATGTCTTGTCATCTCATAGATCCATTGTGTATTATTCGTGGCTATGATTAGTTCAGGTCATAGGAGTATAGATCCACATTGTATCTTCAGTGGCTATACATTTTATCAATATAATTATGGATTCGTAGTGTATTTTATGGTGGCCATACCTAAAAGGTATTTATCACTCAAGCATAGGTATGTCTGTCTTGGGTTTGAAACATGTCATAATATTTTAGTTTTTTCCAGCCTCTCTACATCCATACCCTTGCTCGAAAAAGTGTACAAAGTACTTCAGTCATCATTGTCTTCTAACTTCATACTTTGGGGGGAAATCTGTTTCACATCAAAATTACTCACTTCAATAGTGTCACAAGTATTGTCATTACAAGTGTTGTAAGTGTCACATCTTGTCCGCAAGTGTCGCATCTTGTCTGCAAGTGTCGCATATTGATCACAAGTGTTGCAAGTTTCACAAACATCATACTTATATCTTTCCTATTTCATGCCTCTAACGACATCATAAGCACACTTAAGACACCTCAAAGACTAGTTTTGAAGAAGAGAAATCAGTTGACAAGGAGTACAAGCCTTTTGCCACTGAAAGAACTACTCAAAAATGGATTTTGGAGAGGAGCGCTCCCCTACCCACTGGCAGGGAGTGCTAGCACTCCATGGACCTCTTTTGGGGAGTGTTTGAGATCCCTATGCACCCTTTTGGGGGAGTGCTACCCTTTCTGAGTGAATTTTTGGTTTGTTGGAGGAAATGAGGGGACAATCCCCTCAATATCTGACGGTAGTTGGGTTCAAATATTGGGTCAAGGCATGTTCTTAGGGAATATCCTCAATTGAAGGAGAGGAATCCTCAACTTATCCCAAAGATATATCAAGTGGTTGGGCCTCTCTAAGGTTATATAAGGAGACCTTCTCATGGTGAAAGGCACATGCAAAAGATATGAGGTATGAAACCTATGATCTCATAGGCAACATACAAAAATAGTGGAGACTAGATATTGATACCAAACTTATGATCCTATAAGTGGTATGTCATCAAATAAATCAGTGTAGATTACTTGAGCAAAGGGGTTGGACAAGGAGAACTGGAAGAAGTTGTTGCACCTTCATCCAAAGGATTGTAAGTATTTTTACTTGTTCTTATCAATACATCAATGCTTGGCCTGTTTCTTTCAAACTTATCCTTGTTCCACATGAGTTTGTCTGCAGTAGATGGATCTATATTTGAGCTAATATTAGTCGAGTAGGAAGTCCATTGTATCTTTGTTTGTTCTACGGGACCTATCAGGTAGCTCGGGATCAAAGCTCAGCTTGGACTTTGCAAGGAAAAACGTCGTTAATAAGGTACATATCTTTCTTCTCCTCCTTCGTATATTAGCTTGATTAGATCTAAAAGGATGTCAATGTCCATGTTAATAACTTGTCTATCTTGGCCTTAGGAGTCTAAAGATCAAGAGGGAATTTTCTTGTCCGTAGGAGGATTCACCTATAATAGACGCTTAGTCAAATTTCAGGTTTGTGAAGTCCTTGCAACAGACTCTTATGCAAGACTTAATTTCTTGTGGGTGATTGTGCACACCTTGCAACATTCCCTTTGCACTCCTAGAAATTGGAAATTTCTCACTAACTCTTCTGAGCTTATGAGTCGAAACAGACTCTGTCAGTGCACTCCTTGTGGGTTGTATGCACACTGTACATGAACTCAACAAAGAGAAACAATTGAAACTTATACCAACATATCATAGTTTTATATACTCGAAACGAAAGTCATTCATTCATGAAAAAAACAATAACAGAGAATTTAAAACAATAACAACACTATGCATTTGGATCAAGTTTCCTTTGTTATATTCATTCAAATGAAAAATGGCTACAACTACAAAAAATGATAACTAAATCACAACAATCTCCTATCTAATTTGTAGAATCCTCTTTCGGGCATACTATGTATCTGCATATACAAGAGGTCCTATGTTGGTCACTATAATTGCTTATTTAATTAAACAATCAAGTTCTACATAAATTGTCAACCCAGGGAGGTTTGTTTATTTCAAAGGTAATCACACACTATATATGCTCAATCTCAAAAGAAACCTAGAGTTGTAGTAAAAATATATTAATCACACCTTGCCTTGAACAAACTGAAGTTCTAACTTGAATTACAGGAAAGCAACCTACCTATTGCAGAGTTCAAAGTTTAAAGAAATGATTATCAAAAGAATCCTGGATTACATTAAGGAATAACAACCTAGGAAAGAAATCCTTCAAACCACTGCAAAAGAAAAGACCAACTATCTTGTAACAGAGAACATGAACCTATTCCCCAAGTAGTAATCTTCAGCACCTGTTTTTGATCATCACACTTTCATGAACTCATTGCTAACTAAAATGATTGACACACACTGAAGACTAACTATCTCCTAACAAAGAACAGGACCCTATTCCCCAAGAAGGAATCCTCAACACTTGTTTCTGATTATCACACTTTCATGAACTCATTGCTAATTGAAATGATTGACACACACTGAAGACTAACCATCTCCTAATAGAGAACATAACCCTATTCCCCAAGCAGGAATCTTCAACACCTATCCCTGATTATCATGCTTTCATAAATTCACCAAACAAGATTGCTAACTAAAATGATTATCGGTTACCCAAGCATGAATTATATGAAAATAATGTAACAACCAGTAAAACAGAGTTTCAACGAGATAGAGTTTAGTAAAGTAGTGTTTCAGCAAAACAAAATTCAGTAAAGTAGTGTTTCAGCATAACAAAATTTAATCAAGGCATGAACAGAAATAACGCTAACACACTACAAAGCTAATGGGTGAATCTTGTGAAGAAGGTGGGCCCTCCCTTATCACAAGATTCCCCTGAAATGAAAGGAACTAGAGAGAAATGCTCAGAACAATATTTTATTCATCTGTCAACTATGTTACATTACAATCTAAAGTAAAACACGTCCCTCTCTGTAAATCCTCTCTTAGTTAAGAAGAAGATCCTCTTTAATGGTGATTTCCTCTTATTTAAAGAGGAGAATCCCCTTGATACAATTTTGATCATAAAATTACATGTGTGCATCTCAATCCTATTCTTAGTCAGATCAAATCTTTACTGGAATAGGATATCCTAGTCTATCGTAACAAAATGCTATTACAATAGTTGAAAAGGTGCTAAGTGAGGTGTTGTTGTTGCAGCTGGAGTAACAACTTCTATATTTATCTTCTTTATTGTTGTATGTTGTTTCAACATCGCAAATCGCGGGTTGTTTCAGCAATGGGATTTTCATTCTAACTATTTCAGCAACGGTGGTTAATTCTGGCTCAAGGTGCGGCTATTGTGGTCAATGTAACAGCTTTGTGTTGTTGTTTCAGCATTGTAGACCACGGAGAGTGTAACAACTTTTGTGTGGGTTGTTGTTTCAGCATCGTAAACCACGAAGAGTGTAGCAGCTTCTTCTTGTGTGAGTTGTTTCAGCATCGTAGACCATGGAGAGTGTAACAGCTTCTTCTATGTGAGTTGTTGTTTCAACATCGTAGACCACAAACTGTTTCAGCCACAGGGTTTGCGTGCTTTAACTATTTCAGCAACAGGCCTCAATGTTAATCTGTAGTTCAAACTGTTTCAGCACTTATATATTTCTGATCAACAGTTAAGTACGAGAGTAATGTAAAATTATATGCAAAACAGATTAAACATATAGTAAAGAGAAGAGACGTTGTATACCTTTGGGGAGATAGGGTAAGGTGATAATATAAGTTTAAATGTGAGTGGAAAAAGGGTGTAATGGTAGAAAAAGGTGTGAGCGAAAAGGTACATTGTAGGGTCCTAATATCCCCCCAAACTTAAAATGTTGCATGTCCTCAGGAAACTTCAATCTGAGTCAGAATCTGGATACCAACTCTGAGCGTGCAAGTTACTTAAGCAGTAGTTGTGGAAGGTGGTGTCTGTTGGAGCTCTGAATCCTTGAACACGTTGTAGCCTTTGCCAAGCTGTTGTTTCTACTTTCTTGGGAAACTTATAATGAACTTGATATTTCTCTGCTGGCATCCATAGGATAGGAAAATGAAACTGATAACCTATCCAGCTTTCAGCACATTGCTGAACACACTTGATGTAGCTAGGTACCCTGGAGATTTCTATATGAATATTAGTGGGGCTGAAGGGATTGTGTTCATGTATTTTCTCAATAGATTGTTGCCAAAACATGTTATTTTCTTGTAGGGAAACAATCTCTGTGGATTTAATGAATCGTTGACAATCCTGAAGCACTGTTCTCTGTAGTTGTTGAATGTGTTAAGTCATCCCTGGTTTCTTCAAAAATTGATAATACTCTGTAACAAAGGTGGTAGCATTTTGTGGTTCTGGCCGTATCCAAAGAAGGTGGTTATCCTCATTGTGCTTGGCAGTTAGGAAGTCATCCTACCATATAATCTGATTGTTAAGGAAGGAGGTGAGTGCCCTAATCTGGATGTCACCGACAAGAGGGTTAAGGTTAAGCTGTCGATTCTTAGGGATGGACTCATTATGAAAATATACCTCACAGAGGAGGTGTTGATCCATAGCAGAAGCTTCTGCAAAGGTTTTAACAAAATCTATTGAATTTAACACTACATGAGGTCTGCCTTCTTGGATTGATTTGATCTGAAACCATGTAAGTCATTCCATGAGGAACAGAGAGTAGTTACAGGATGGTTTCCTTGTAGCCAACGGTTTTTGTGCCAAGTCAAATATCAGGAGAAATCTGCCTTTTAGCTCTTTATTCTGTTTCGTATAGGCATGAGATTCCTAGCGTGTTTTCTCCAAATCTTCCCAGTTTGAATAGATATGGTTTATCCAGATTTGCCTATGTTGTTGCAGGATTTTGGCCTGTGTAACAACAGACTCTTTTTTCCATTTGTCTATTATTGCCTGCTCATCCCATGGTTGAGTTTTTGTTTCAGCATTGCAAGTAGTAGGCTGAGGTAGGGTCTGAGTGGCTTGTTCCACAAAGGTGTGGGTATTGATCTGGCTAGGAGGGGCAGATTCATCAATAGGCAATGTTTGTACAACTTTATTAACAAAAATAGGGGCTTCAGATTTGACAATTGTTGTAGGCCAGGGTTCAGTTTTAATTTTGGAGGGTCCTGCTGGTTCTTGTGTAACAGCAGGGTGTTCTTCTTTGACTGCAAAAGTCGTAGGTGTAGGGGAAGATCCTGGCATTTGAATTTGAATTACTTTGTAGCCTGCTTGATAGTAGATGTCCCCACATTGACTGCACATATATTCTCTGCACGGATTCTCTGTTGTAGTTCCCTATGACATGGTTGCTATGCGAGCTAGGGTGTACATTTTAAGTTCCTTCTCATAGGCTTCCTTTGCCATGGCTAGCTCTTGCTTGTAGGCTTCCATTTTAGACCTTAGTAACTCATTTTCTTGTAGGAAAAAGGCCATTGTTGGTTCTGGTTGAGGGGTGACTGGTTCTTGTGTAGAAGTCACAGTCACACTAGTTGGTTCTTTTGGAGAACCTACAGGATCGACAGTTGATTCTTGTGTTCCAACTTCTTGATGTAAAGAAAGTAATGTTGCAGCACCCTGGGCCTCTAATTCCTGTGTCTCAATAACAATATCAGCAGGTGGTTCTTGTGTTTCAGCTGTAGCTGGTTCTTATGTGACAGCTATAGCTGGTTCTTGTGTTTCATCTACTGAATGAGTAGTTGGTTCTTGTGTTTCAGCTACTGAATGAGTAGTTGGTTCTTGTGTTTCAGCTACTAAATGAGTAGTTGGTTCTTGTGTTTCAGCTACTAAATTTGAAATGGATGATGTCGCAACATATTGGGCCTCTGGTTCTTGTGTTTCAATGCACGTGGGTGGAATAGGTAAATATTCCAGGATTTGGGAGTTTGAAGGTGTATGGGGTTGTAACCGTATGGGTTAGAGGTTTAGGGCAGTGGAAATAGTGGTTTCTCTTGTTGAGGCCCTTGTTCGTTTTCTTTGTAAAAAGGGTGGAAATAAAGGAATTTGTTTTCGTTTGTGTGGGGGCTCTTCCTCAATGATGGGACATGGAGAATTGTCTGGTTCAGAATCATCGCTAAGGATATGAATGGAACGAGTGGATGATTCTGGTAAAATGTGGGGTGGACTTGGTATGGTAGGGGGGTTAATTGGATTGATTGGGTCTGTGGGCGGACTGTTAGGTACTTCCGGAGGGTCTGGAGGTTTTTGTGGTTGTTGTTCCTGAAGATTTTCAGGAATTTCAACAGCTTCTTAGGGGTCTATGGGTGGGTTGTTTAGTGGAGGGTTTTGTTGGGAAAAACCCTTTTGAATAAGAAGTTGAGCGAGGCGATGATGGGTGAGGGAAAGGGCAGGATTTTTAGCCTTTTTACAGTAGTGCGACATATTTTTAAGACATCCGAGCAGATAATAAGGGATGTTTATCAATCTAGCATGTCATAAATGAGACAATAGGACAAAATCATACTGGTAGACTACCTGTTATCGGCCTTCACAGGTAAGGTAGTGTTTGACAAATTTTGCAACTTTTGGCCATGGAGGCGGCAATGAGCTCAGTCGGACACCCTGGCCTTTAGGTTCAATTTGTTCCCCTGGCAAGAAGAAATCCTACTGGGCATTAAGAATGATATGTTTGTGGCTGAACCAGTGAATTCCATTGGTAGGGAGACCCAAAACTTGCACTATATCCTCCTTTGTAACTGGGATCTGAACCCCTTGAACAATGGAATGATCTTCCTTAAGATTTTGAGCAAATTGAAGAACCTGTTGTTTATCAAATCCCTTGAGCCTATGAAAATAACCCAGCCATCCTGCATACAGAAAAATTTGATAAACTTCTGGATATAGTTCTAACAGGGCTGTCGTGGCGGTTTTGTGTCGTATAACAGGGCCTCCCATAGCTAACCGCTCAGTAAAATGCACCGACAAAGATTCGTGTAACTACTTCTGTTCAGAGTGAGTTTTTCGGGTGAAGGCTGTTATCACTGAAATTTCGTCCGCACATGGCGACAAGAACTCAGCATTGTCAAACAGTAATGAAGTCATTCATGGCACTGAATTAATTTCACAGCATTGCAAAAAGGTCAAAAACTATATAAAGTAACCAAAAATTGAAGGGTGCTTTACAGAAGTTGGGTGCACGCGCACATGCGCGGAACAAGAATGTACCATGCACGCATAGACGCACGATGCGCAGCTGTTAGCGCAAAAAACCACGCACCTACTAAACAACACATTTATTGAATTGGTCGGCCTCCCAACCACTTATGGATCAGCTCCCAAGCCGATTTGACCCTCAAATCTGAGCTGAATCCGCATGGTAGGCTGGTCAAAGACCTAATGAAGCCCTAAAGAACCCCTTTTCACACTTCAAAGGAGTTACAGAATCACCCAATGCTATGCTATAAAAAGCCATGAAGAAACATCATTTTCTCAAGGAATTTCATGTAATGTTATGCTGCTTAGATTTTTTTAAGGACTCACTCCTTGGCAATAACACATTAGCACCATTTCATTGAGCTATCCACCCCTCCATTGAGTGGATGTGCTAGGAGTTCTTTCACCATCATTCTCATTCTCTTATTGTTAGGAGAGCAAGTTTGTTAGGGCCTCAAGAGCCTTCCATTGGAGAAAGCAGGGACTCATAGTCCCCTTTCCTCATTGTGCTTTGATTTCATCAATTGATCAGCCTAAAAAACATTGGTGATATTGGTCTTTTTGTGTTTGTTATTCCTTTATCCATATGCTTATAATTTTAGTTTGTTTTAATTTAGTTCTTGCTTATAGTTTTGTTTTTTTTTCTCTAACTCTTTCCTCTACAGCTGTCATGCTCAGCAAGACCCAACTGGGCATGTAAGCACCCCTTATTTGCTCACCAAGGTGACGAATTGGGTGCAAACAGATTGGCGACCATACTAGGGATAAGGTATCAATTCCTCCCTCATTTGGGTTTATTTTTCTTTCCTTTTCATTTGTTTAACTTGCAGGTGCACAAACCGGCCTCTCCCGACTTGCTAACCAGTCAATTCACAAGAGAATTGAGAGAAATCCATTCGGATTTTTCTTTCTCGGTCGTTTGTCATAGGTGCACAGGTATTCCACCCCACAGACGCACATCATGTGTGCATGCACCTGAACAACAGTTCTTTTACGCGCGCATGTTCTTTCAGTCTCAATTCTGATAGCGCGCAGGTGCTCTATGCGCCTCTGTCTACACTAGGGGCCGTGCATCTGAACTGAATTTCACATTGTAAGGTCTTGGTATGTGGGGAAAGTCATTTTCCTTCTTAATAATGATGTTATGCATGCTCTAAATACTGCACCACACTTAGACCCCTCAACTTATAAGGGGGATAATCAAACAAACATAGGCACTTAGGTGGATAAAAATCAATTTCCCTTATTTTATTTTTGCCACGTGGATGGCTTGCTTTGATTTACAATCTAAGGTGAACATCAATTTTAATCACATCTAACTCACATTTGGGACTAGAAATTGAAGTAAAAAATCCTTGAGTATGCTCTTCTCTTGCGCTTTCAAGCGATTTGAGAACCAGAAAAAGATTGTGAAAAACAATCTCATCTCCATTAACAAAATTTCAAAACCTTTAGGAGAGGACAAAGGCCCTTTTTGGGACCCCTCTTAGTTTCATTTTCCAAACATATCTTAAAATTGTAACGGGCCCGTACATGCCCACATGTCGCAAAGGTAGGATAGTGGTTGGAATTTTGCTTTCTTAGATAAAAAAACTAGGAGAGTTTAAAGGTTTGTAATCTACCCATACATGCCTACATGTTCAATCTAGGATAGTTTCATGCTTTTCTAGATTAACTCACACATAGGGAGTTAAAGGATAGTAACAGACCCACATGTCCACATGCTAGTTTCCTAGGGCTTTTAAAATTCCGCAAGGTTGTACCAATGACATCTAGCTAATTAGGTAATCAAACTCTTGTAAGGACCAAGCGAAGTCCACATGCAGCAAGGTGACATCTAATTAACTAAAACTTGGCACACTTTAACACAAAAGTCACTCATCACTCACAGGAGGTCTAAGTAAGTTTTCTCCAAAGGGATTCCGAAAATACCCCATCTTTTCTTGACAGGACTATCCACTCCCACTTTTAAATAAACGAGGTTGGTTTTCACCCCCAGCCTCACAAAATAACATCATCTAAAAACTTTCTAAAAAACTCACTAAGTTTTCCTCCACGGGAGGTACCAAAAGAAATTTTTAGTCTAGGTAGGATTTTGGGGATAGGCATCCAAATAACTCCCCGTTATCTGGTTCTCACATTTTCAAACATAGAGGTTGAAAAATAGGGAACTACAAATCCTCCAAGTCAAGTGTTCCAATCACCATAAGGCAGGGAGATGCCCGTGAAGGGTTGAAGGCCGAGGTCCGGTTGTTCTGTGCATCACCCCTTGAGGCACCCACCTCTTGGACGGGATCCAGCCCGTGACCCATTTCTTAGGCTAAAAATCTAAATGTCGCACTTTGACCGAGGTACCTAGTGACCAACTATAGGACATCTACCCAGGTGGCAATTGTGGACTGAAATTGCACCTTGATTGGATTTTGTGTGGCTATTGGGAAATATCGCCAGCTCTTTCAGTATATGCCCCCTCTACCCCTCATTATAACCAGTTATTTCATCCTTCACTAGTTTCTCTTCCGGTGACTTCAGACCCCACTGT
>CBVK0100146839.1:0-37106 GCA_900067695.1 Picea abies
GTGTGTGTGTGTGTGTGTGTTTCTTTAAATTTCCAGTAATATGTAACATGTTTTATTATTTTTTTATATAAATGTCATAAAATTGTGTTCACTACTTTCTTTCTACTCAAACGTATAGAGAGTATGTCATTTCTTGCATCTTTACCACATGTCCTTCATAATGTTTGCCACAGAGGCCCTTAAAATTAAAATAGTCCGCAACTGCACTTCTGAATTTGCCCCAATTTCCATCCCGAAAAACTGCGATCCAAAAACTGCCTATGTATGGAATCATCATATGTATAAAAGTAAATATCTACTTTAAAAAATTACATATTTGGTATGTATAGTTTACGGTCTCCAGGAACCCACAATTTCATAAATTTCAATTTCTTCTGTCTAGGAGCCCCTGTTTTAAAGAAAACTAATTCTGGAATGCTATTTATTTGCTCCTTTTCTCCATCATCCTCTGTAACAAACAATGGTGATATAATTTTTTCCCTTTTTCCACCAGTGTATGTAAAACCTGTCTAAAGAAAACTAATTCACGAATGCTGGATTTTCTGGAAACGAGCTCAAATTCAAATAGTCTGCAAGTTCGATTCTCAAATTGTATATTGCGGAACTTTCGGTGCTATTTGTAGGACACGGAACAACAAAATCCCAATTTTCAAGTCCCCGGCCCAAGAACCTGCGATCCAAAAACTAGCTAAGTCGAGAACCCACTTTTTTAAAGAAAACTAGTTCCGGAATGTTATTTTTTTTATACTTTTGTCCAACAACCTATGTAACAGATGTCAGTAATATTTTTTTTCTATTTTTTTTCCACCACCATATGTAAAAATGAAAACTAATTCGGTAATGCTATACTTTTTCCTTATAAACGGCATGAACTCGAAACTGTAAAAAGCATGAACCAAAACTGAAAAAACATCCATCAAAACTGAGAAAAAAGCATGAACCAAAATTAAAAACACAATTCTAAATAGCATGAACTTGAAATAGTAAAAATCATGAACCAAAACTGAAAAAGCATCCATCGAAATTGAGAAAAAAACATGAACCAAGATTGAAAAAGCAATTCTAAATGACATGAACTTGAAACTGTAAAAAAGCATGAACCAAAACTGAAAAAGCATCCATCAAAACTAAAATCTTGAGCAGTCGATTGAAGAGAGAGGGGTAGAGGCAAGAAACTATCTATCAATTGAAAGGGAGGTGGAAGAAGAACTCTATATATCAAATCTAACCCTGTTTCGACATTTTCTCCCCTTGTTTCAACATTTTCTCCCTCCTCTATCTATGGTATTGTATGCATGTGCGGTTGTATGGTATTCTATGCAAGTCCAATTGTCAATTTTTATATCACGAAACTCTAGCCACTGTTTGTAGGCCACGGAAAAATAGAAGCCCAATT
Organism: Picea abies; assembly: GCA_900067695.1. Taxonomy (NCBI): domain Eukaryota; kingdom Viridiplantae; phylum Streptophyta; class Pinopsida; order Pinales; family Pinaceae; genus Picea; species Picea abies. The sequence goes on from CBVK0100146839.1 coordinate 1,397, forward strand.
TTCAGCCCACCAGACCGAGAACCCGCCATACCAAAAATTCAAATAGTCCTCAAGACAACTTCTCAATTTGTATATCGTGGAACTCTCAGTGCTATTTGTAGACCAAGGAACAATAGAAACCCAATATTCAGCCCCCAACCTCGACAACCTGGAATGAATATTTCGTACATGCTCTATATATCTACTTAATCAAATTACATATTTAATTTTTGTAGGCCACAGAACAACAGAAGTCCAATTTTCAGCCTGCCATCCCAAGAACCCGTGATCCGAAAACTCAATCTGCAAGACCGCATGTCAATTTGTATATCGCGGAGCCCTCGGTGCTATTTGTATGACACAGAACAACAGAAGCCCTATTTTCATCCCCCTAGCCCGAGAACCCGTGATCAAAAAACTCAAATAGTCTGCAAGACCGCTTCTCAATTTTTATTTCATGGAACTCTCGGTGCTATTTGTAGGGCACGGAAAAACAGAAACCCAATTTTCATCCCACCACCCCATCAACCCCAAAATGAGGCTTTCGTGCATGCTCTATATATCTACTTAATCAAATTACATATTTGATATGTATAATTTCTCATGTCCACAAACCTATAATTTCATATATTTCAATCTCTTATGTGCATAAGGACATAAGAACAAGAAACAAACAAGATTCATGTCACCAATGGAAAGGATTGTATTAGTGAAAAGAAAACACCAAAGAGAAAGGGGACTTTGGGTCCCTTCTTCCTCCAAGGGAGGGCTCTTGGACCCCAAAGATTGAGCTCTTCTTACAACTTGAAAACTTGAAAGAAATGGTGAAAGAATTTCAAGCTAACCCACTCAAGAGGTGATGTGGATTGCCCAAATGGAATGGTGCTAGTATGTTCTTGATGAGAAAAGAGAATTCCCCAAGAGAATAGCAGCAACATAACCTTACAAATGAATTCCTTGAAAATGTAGTGCACCCATGGCCTTGTTTTATAGCACCACTTTGAGGTATTGTGCAACTAGTTTTTAGTGTGAAAAGGGGTTGTTTAGGGAACCTTTAGGTCTTTGACCAACCACCCACCTGGATCTAGCCGAGATTTGGATGTCAAATCGACTTGGAAGCTAAACCAAAAGTGGGTGGGAGGCTGACCAACATCATAAATGTGTCGTTCTCAGGTGTGCGTAGCTTTTAGCGTCCACATTCACGCATCGTGTGCATGTGTGCTTTTCCTACATTTCTTTATGGTGCATGTGTGCATGCGCCCTGTGTAATCATAGCGCATCTTGATTTTATAACTGATTGTATAGTTTTGGACCTTTTGGAAATGATTTTTTGGTAATTTTAGTCCATGGGTGGACTCATAGTTGTTTGAAGATGCAGGAGTCTTGTAACCATTTGCGGATGAAATTTCAGTGATAATAGATGCCCCCTGATGGATGAGGTTAGGAGCATATGTATAGTCGAAATTCATCAATGTTTCTTCTACTGAGAGTGCCATTGTAAGAAAGAGCGATAATGAGAGTGTCAAGAGAGACCTGTTAGAGGGAGAGGGGAACCTGTAGAACCCAACCTTTCGCAAGGTGAAAAAAATAAACTTTGTACAAATGAGGCAGGCATGCCCCATGCTCATGTCATGTAACTCAAAAAAAGGGTGTTGTATAGTAACTAAAATTGTGTGTTGATGTGGACAATTGCAGCGCCCTCAGGGGCAGTTTTGATAAAGGTAGAGAACAATTCTGATGAGGAAAATACTTTGAACAGTAGGCAATGACAGCTGTAAGAAGTATCATAGATTCTGTGGGCATTGATAGCCCAACAAAGTTCAAAGGTCTTCGGAAAATATAAAAAACAACTGCAATAGTCGCAAAGTAAGACCCATTGTAACATGAGAAAGTGTTGAAGTCAAATGTTATGGGGGTCAATGACAGCAGAGAGAAATGATGGTTCTCCCTGTGCCATCCGAGACTCCTCATAGTAAGGGTAATGAGAGTCAAGATATTTTCGCCCTTCTAGAAACTATGTTGATGTCGACAAAAAGGGAGACGCGAATCCAAGAAGCAAAGGGCTTCGTGAAATCCACTAGGTGAGGTCAAGAATGGAGGAGGTACATGAACGAAGTCAAGATGCATGGAGACTCAAGACTGCCCTTGGTTGGGGATATGTGCAAAGTATAAGTGGTTGCAACCGTTCAACTAGGTCGAGTGTCAGGGGAACAACGAGACGTGGGATAAGTTGTGCCAAAGGTGGGACAAAGTGACCAAACTCAAAGAGCAAAGGTAGGTGGCCTGGGGGATACTTGGAGTTTATGGACGATGTCAACAGGAGTAGTTGATAAGGAATGCCGCAACCAAGGGTGACATGGGTTGCATGTGCCAAGAAGGTCACCAAAGGTGATGACAAAAAGATATGTAAAATGTTGGAAATAACGGCTTAGTTACAAAAAGAATTAAAAAATCAGTGGGGATAATAATGCAGATACAGAAATGGGTGCCCCAGTGTAAGATGGCTTGGCTTGAGGATGGCGCAAGTTGGTTAAAAAACAAGTGAAGGGTTGGGGCCCCATAGGCGGGCTTTTGTAGTAGGGAAATGTATGGAGGCCAATCTAAAGATGGGAAAACCGGTGGTGGATGAAATGGATGGTAAATGGTGTTGCGGGAGTGCAGTCAAAATAAAACCGTGAGGAAGTGCCCTGGGAGTCCGGTGGGTAGGATAGAAAAATAAGGAGAAGGAGTATGTGGCTGATACGTAACATGATGTAAGACTATCGGGACTCCCATCCCTAAAGGGTGAAAACAGCATGAGTGTCAAAGTGCCAAGGGGGACTACGAATGAGACAACTCATGTGGGTGAGAGTGCTACCGAGTGATAGTACCAAAATGCAATGGGGGTACTAGTACTTCAGAGCCGGACGTAGGGATCCTAAAGGCAAAGATCAGAGGGTGTAATTGGAAAATGCATTGTGATATTTAGAGGGAAAGACTACATGCTTGTGTCGATAATATACCTGAAGGGAGACTACTTAGATATGATGAATAAGTACCTGCACACATGAAAAATGAATACCCAATGTGAACGATATCTGAAGAGAAAGATCATAGAGTAGTTATTCAATAATGTAATCATGCGTACCTGAGCGTAATATGAGAAAAAAATGTTTCCCAAGGGATAAGGATGGAAAGTGGCCTGGGGAATGGAATGGTGTAGTGGATGAGATGCTGATCTCGTGGCTGAAAAAAAATCGAAAAATAGACGTACGGAGCTCCCAGAACGGAGTCTGGAAGCTTAGCTGTAGGGCCCACACTGCCACCTCATTTGTACCTGTTGTTAGAGTGATTGGACGAGAGATATTCAGAGGAGATTTGGAGATTTCAGGAGAATGAGGCAGTCGATTCAGGACCAACTAGTTGCAGGTTAGTTGTCTTATCATCCTGCATAAAATTAGGGTTTCTATTTTTGGGCAGGGCCTGTACGGAGGGTCATACAGGGGGTTTTGTGGGTGTGGGTCCCCTAGTGCGCGGGCGATTGAGAAATATACACGCATGGGTGTGTGCCTATAATGAGGATATCAACGCATGGGGGTGCCTTCATGGGGGAAACAGGCGCGCATGGTATGCGCGCCTGTAAGCTAAACAGTTGCGCATGCGTGCGTAACTGTGTAGTGATCAGGCACGCTATGATGTGTGCATGTATATGTGACAGGGGTGCATGAATGTTCCTCTGTATGGTCAATAAGTGTGCATGTGTGCGCTCCTATGCGATAAACAGGTGTGCATGTGTGCATGCATGTGGGATGAACAAGTGTGCATGTGTGCGCATCTATGGGATGAACAGTCGCACATGTGTGCATGCCTATGGGATGAACAGCCGTGCCTTGGAGGAAAAGATGACGGGTGAAAAAATTAACTTTTTTGGAGATGTTAATGTGTTTATTTTTGAGATGGATGCTCGAGAACTAGATTATGTGGTTGCAAGTGATCAGTTGGACGATGTCGGTTCACTGGAGAGAGAGAGAGAGATTGGTCACAGCTCAGGGAAGTTGTGACCAATGAGGAGCCGATGGTTCATGATACTTTGGCAGCTTGTGGGCTGCTGAAGTTCTTTGAGTGCCCCTTGGTACAGGCCTAGGAGTACCTCATGCAGTTCTTGATTTGGATGTGGAGTCTGGATCTGCATTATTTTATGGTGCAAGGTGAGCAGCTGACCTTCACTGCGGTGGAGGATGTATATTTTCTTACTGGGCTCCCTTTTCAGGGAACGCCCTTATCGGTGGAGCCTGTATTACCTAGGGATGGGTAGTTGGCTACCTTAGGCTGGAGGTACTGTACGAGGGAGGACTTTATGTCGAGCTCCATGGTGATTATCGGGGCTATGGATGCCCTAGTTCATCACTGTGTGGCAGCGATGGTTGTGAGGGTATATGGGTCCCTCGTGACTCAACGGATCAGTGGTGGTCAGCTGAGAATTATGGGGAGGGAGCTAGCAGGAGAGAATTTTGCTTGGGGCGTGATGTTGCATGCTAAGATGGTAGGGCAGCTAGACAGGTGTCGGGTTGCAGAATCAGGGGAGTTCGCTTTTGGGTCCATATTGGTTGCATGGTTTTTGGACAGGGTGTCGATGTTGCGCCCTAGAGTGTTATTGGGTGCACCTGGTGCGTGAGAGTCGTGACTGAAGCGGTGGTATAGTATCTTGATTCATCATAGTGGTGGGGAGGGTGGCCATTTTTTCATGACTGAGGATGCACGAGTGTGGCAGCAAATGCCTCAGATCATACTGCAGTATCTGTACTGTGGGGTGGACTTTCAGGATGATTCGGAGCTAGTGTTACATTCAGGAGAGGTGTTCGACCACTGAGGTATGATGTGATTTTTTGATGTTTTGATATTTAGATAGTATAGCATGTGCATTATGTATAGATGAATGTTGATGCTATCCTTTGTTTGTTTGTATGTGCAGATGTGGGACCTCGCAGGCACGAGGTTGAGTTGGTTAGAGCGTCGGCTCATCAAGGGCCGGTGAGACCTCCATGGGGAGAGTCATGGGAAGGGGAGAGATGATGACGGGAGGATGCTGAAGCAAGACCTATTGGTGATGAGAGAGCAGCTAGGAGACATCATTTTGACGACCCTGGTGCAAGGCCATCACATGCTCCTCTGACCGAGGTCAAGGGAGAGTTTGAGGATATTCGTCGTCGCTTGGAGGTGGTGCTACAGGGAGTGCCTGAGGGCATGTGATCATGTATCCAGGATGAGGGCATCCTAGAGAAGTGTGGGGGGGTTCTGTTGATGTGGAGGACTGTAGTTCGAAGAGAAATAGTAGCAGGTGCTGCAATGACTGGGCGACTACCTCCAAGTCCGAAGGGACCGATAACGGGTGGGGCACCACCTCCTGATGGAGGGCCAAGTAGTGGTGCTCTAGAGGCACCATGAGTGTCTCTGTATGTATTTGTGTATGTTATATAGGCTGGTGAGCCCATTTTGTGTGGTGACACCAGTTTTGTACCGAGGTGATTCACTGGCCTACAGATTTTGTACAGGATGTACTCTATTATTTGTAAACATATTGATATATATATATATATATATATGGATATACATTTTGGGATCTTTGTGATGTTCACATGTGTGTGAGGATTTTTTAATATTGTTTATGATGTCTAATATATATGCTGTGACAGACTTCTGATGGTTTATGTGTGTGCAAAGGTGTATTGATGTGATATATGCAAATCTAGTACAATGTTAGCCATGTTATCTATGATTTGATTAAATTGTCTTGGAATATGTGTAAATGTAATGAAATCAAAATGTCAATATAAAAGTCTAACTTGCAGTTATTTGCGAAAGAGGCAAGGATCGCGGACACGGTACACATTGTTGAGCTGGAGGACGACCAGTTGGGAGTCTAGTAATATGCTAAGGTGATGAATATGATGATGGCTAGCATCGGCGAGGAGACCAATGACGAGAGTGTACTCAGCTTGGTTGTTGGTTGCTGAGCACAAACATATGCCACTGGAGTGGAGTAGTTCATGTGAGGGGGAATAGAGGTCCCAAGTAGCCGAAGCGTGATTCTGTGTCCAATGGCTGGCGTCATTGGCATAACCAATATGGTAGGTCGATGGAGGAGGCATCTATCAATAACACAAATGATAGTTTAGACGTGAGGTATGGAAAAAATATTAAAACCACTACAAAAGAAATAACCTAGTGTAGAATGGCTATGCTCAGGCATAAAATTTCTTTAAGTACAACCCATTGATGGGTTCTTTGAGAGAGAGGCCCTCGAGGGAAGCTAGGATGTATGCGCCTTTACTGAGGCAATGTTGGATAATGTAAGGGCCATGCCATAGTGACTCGAATTTTCCATGGTTGAGGATATCGTGAGCGATATCGTAAGTAAGGATGAGGTCACCTTCGTGAAATGAGCGAAGGTTGACATGACGATCAAAGGTGGATTTTGACCATTTTTTGGCTACCTCATTGTTCTGTAATGAAGATCGATGATCTTCATCCAGGGACTCTAAGTTCAGCAAACACTGCTCCATTGGAGCAGTGTTGGGTAATAGCTCAATCATGGTGTGTAAGGTGGGAATTTTGCACTCGATAGGAAGAGTGGCCTCGACCCCGTGGACTAGATGAAATGGTGTGAAACCAGTGGTGGTTTTCACAGTCGTATGGTAAGCCCATAGCGTGGAAAATAACATATGATGACAATTGGTCTTATGTTTGTTAACTGTGTGCTGCAACATGGTCTTGAGGACCTTGTTAACTGCTTTGACCTATCCGTTGGACTGAGGGTAGTATAGTGAGGTGAACTCGTGGGAGAATCCTAACCTGGATGAGAGTTCGACGAAAATATCATTCTCAAACTATTTCCCGTGATCAGAGACTAGTTGGAGTGGTACTCCAAAGCGGGATATGACATGGTTAAAGAAAAAATGCATTGCAGTGTCAGCAGTTTTGTTGAAGGTAGGCATGGCTTCAGCCCACTTGGTAAAGTAATCGACTGCGACGATGATGTATTTGTGTCCATTGTTGGATGGAGGGTTGCAAGTCATGAAGTTGATGCCCCATTTACAAAAGGGGCCTGCAATAATGACTGAGTGTAGAAGAGCAAGTGGTGCTCATGCGTTGTTGGCATAAAGTTGGCATTTATCACATCACTTCACGGCATGAATGCAATCATGAAATAATGTAGGCCAAAAGTAACCTACGCGGATGATTTTCTAAGAGGTGAACATCCCCGAGAGGTGGCCCTGCAAGTGCCACTATGGCAGTTGTTCAAGACTCTATTAGCCTCGTCAATCATCAAGCATCGACGGAGTATGGTGTCGACCCCTCACCAATATAAGATATCTCCGATGAGGAGATAGCGAGGGGCCTGATGGCGAATATTTCGGCAATCATCTCGTGAGAGGTGGTTACCGAACTTTTGGGTTCGAAGGTAGATGAGGAGGTCACTGTACCAAGGATCATCTGAAGTGATGTAAAAGAGATGTTCATCAGGGAAGTTGGTATTGACAGGGGAACTGGTAGTATTGGAGGGGAAGGATGTGACGAGTTCAGCGAGGACAAGACCTTTCTTTATCTTGGGTGTTGAAAATTCGAGATCGTACTCCTGAAGGATAACAATCCATCAGGCAAATTTACCATTAATTTGTCGACGACTGAGCAAGTATTGCATGGGGTTGGAATCTGCTATGACTTTGGTTGTGTGAAGCAGAATGTAATAGTGCAGTTTCTAGACTGCAAGGATGACTGCAAGGGCTAGTTTCTCTTCGTGATTGTATTTCAAGGGTGGCCTTGAGAGGTTTTTACTAATGTAGTAAATGACATGCTCATGATCATAATATCCTATTTGAATGAGAACTCTTGCTACTGAGACGGTTGAGGCTAATATGTAGACGATATAGTCGCGATTATAGTCAGGTGAACTAATTAAAGGGGCGTTGTAGAGTGCCATTTTAAGATCGTCGAAAGCATTTTGGGCATGTTCATCCTAGTGGAATGGGATGTCCTGACGTAGTAAGAGAAGGAAACCGTGTGCTCGAGTGGCATAGTCTGGGACAAATCATCGTAAAAAGTTAGCTTTTCTTTGTAGGCTCTGGAGTTGGCATAAATTTCGAGGGGGTGGAATTTCTATGATGGCCTGGACTTTGAGGGGATCCATGGTAATACCACTTTAGGAAATGATGAACCCGAGGAGGTGCCCGGTAGTGACGCAGAACATGCACTTGAGGGGGTTCAAGTGGATGTTGTACTGATGACACCTTTGGAAGATGATTTGTAAATTATCAAGATGTTGAGTGCATTTTTTGGATCAAGCTATGAGGTTGTCCAAGTATGCAAGGATGATATGAGATAGATCATGAAAAATGTATGTCATAGCCCGTTGGAAAGTTGCGCCAGCATTCTTTAGGCCAAAAGGCATAACACGATATGAAAAAGTACCCCAAGGGGTGGTAAATGCGGTCTTGTATTGATCGACTGGATGGATTTGGATTTGGTTATAGCCAGAGAAACTATCCATGAAGAATAAAGCCTTGTGGCCTACGTAGTCATTGATAATTTGATTGATGAAAGGCGTTGGAAAGTTGTCTTTGGGACAGGCGTGATTAAGATTGTGAAATTCCATGCATACACAGATGGTGCCCTATTTTTTGTTAATGGGGACAGGGTTGGAGACCCATGAGGTATAGGCGATGGGGTAGATGAACCCAGCAACGCATAATTTGTCAATCTTGGCTTTGATGGATGCTTCTTTGGATGGGTGTAGCGGTCGTTGTTTTTGGCGAACCGATGTGAAATCAGGCCAAGTGTCTATGCGATGTTTGATAATAGAGGGATCAAGGATAGGCATCTTTGTGTATGACTAGGCAAAAATATCTCGATATTCTTTGAAGAGGGCTTTGTAGGCAGTGATTTCTTCAGGAGTGCATGCGGCGCCAATGGTGATTTCCTCAACAACTCCATTTTTTATGGAAATATCGATTTTGATGGTAGGGGAAATGTTGTCCATATTGCCTTCTTCAAAAGCATCAGGGGCAGGGATAGGGTTGTTGAACCAGTCGATATGCCCTGATGGGATAAAATTCTTGGTTTTGACTGCGTATATGGGGTGTTGGTTAGGAGGCATGAAGGCTTCCTGTGAAAGGAAGAGCACTCTATGGTGTAGCGCATCCTATGGGTAGTCGGGGGTGGTTAATTCCTCGAGTATGTCCTCATCACAGTGGAATTGTCGAGAATACAAGGGATCTAAAAGAGTGATATCAGTGACTGTCACCATGTCATTGTCTTCTGGTGATGAAGAAGCAGGGGGAATGGTGCAATGAGATTGTGATGGTTCGCTTGACATAAACCAAATATCGAGATACTGAGGATTATAAATGGTAGTTGGGTGTAAAATTTCCGTGGGGAAATGAATCGGGGAATTGGGGGGATTTGCGGGTAAATACTCGTATAAGTCATCCAAGGACCATGGAGGAGTAGGGAGTGCTTCTGGCTCAGGAGAAATAATATGAAGAATCTTTGGTGATGGGGTAGGGTTAATCATCGATTCTGTAGGGGGTGCAAGAGTTTTAATTAGGGTCACTTGGCGTTGTCTGTATTCAATGATAATAGGACATTGATATGTGAAATGATCTAAGGATTTGCAGAGAGAGAAATGGCATCTCATACGTTCATTGACTGAAGTCGTGACATAATGGATGTCAATGACGTTTGGTGAGGATGATGTAGATAGATTGGGTTTGTGTTGGAAGCTCTAGCGTACTACTATTAATGTCTGTTGGAATTGAGGTAGCGCTGGGAAATGGTGTGTATAATGGCCATATTTTGAACATATGGTGCAAGCGAATTTGGTTCGCAATCCTTTGCTACTTATGTTAGGGGAGGTAGTGGCAGGACTTGATGAAGTGATGAATGGTGACGTTGTTTGATTGAGTTGAATTAGGTTACGTAACTCGAGAAGAGATGGGAATTTTTTGGTTGGGTGTCCATCTTTCTCACATAGTGCACAAGGAGGTTGGACACGTGGGGGTAGGAGAGTGGTGGGCTCTTTATTTTTATGTCTTCCCCCAGCTATAACAGTAGTGGTAGCGAGTGGGGATGTTGGTGGTGTTGTGGGAGTAAGTACTGGAATCTGCATCAGAATTCCTTCAGTTTGAGGAGGGAGGGATGGTTGAGGGACCATGGCGGGTGGATGTAGATACCATAATGGAATTGCCAGCACCATATTGGGAAGGGTAAGCATTGCGGCTACTTGGAAGGCTTGTACGCCTAGTGGAGGGTAAAAGAAGGGGATTTGAGTAATGGCTTGGGGAACTGTCTCCCAAACTGGGATATGGCCTTGGGGTTAGGTGAAATCATGAACTAGTGGAGTCGATGAGTTCACAGGAGATTCTTGAGGGAGGAGCTCTACGACTAGTGGGATTTCAGATATAAGATAAGCCTCACTGGGAGGAAGGGTATCCTCAATGTCAGTTCCTTTGGACGAGATGACACATACCTGATTCGAAGGATGAATGAGCAGTGGTGCACCATGGTAAGTTCCTAACAAGGATGGGTCTTTGAAAATTATGAGGCCCATCTTGATGAGTGGGTATGCCTCAAGATTAGTGTGAACGAAACGGAGAATGTTATCGATGTTGGCAGAAGGTTTAGGCTCATAATGTGAAACTTGATCAATGGTAATGATCTTCCCATTATGGGGGAACATCATGGTTTGAAAGACGGAAGAGGCAATTGCCTTCATAGCGTACATGTAGCTACGACCAAACAAGATATTATAATCAAGTGGGGCATCGATAACTTCAATGTCAATGAGAATGGTCTTGCCCTCGAGTTCTATAGGGACATTTTGGAAGAGCCCTTCGGGAGAATATGGTCATCTGTCATAAGCTCTTAAGGTAATGGCAGATGGTATGAGTTTGGGGGAAGTAAGTTTCTGCCATACAGACTTGGACATGATGCATGTGGATGCACCTTCATCAATGATGCACCAATGAACTGTAATGTTTTGAATTTTAATAGGGATTTGAAAAGCGATGAGAGCGGGGAGGCGAGGTTCTCTGTTGTCGATATCAAATGTGATGAGTCGAGTATCCGCAGGTTCGACTGCCCCCAAGGCAGAAAGTAATGACTTTCGCTAAGTGGGACAAGTTTGAAGTACTTCTAAGACTGGCATGGCAGTCGGGGATTGTGCCAAGTCATCAACCAAACCATAATTATGAGCCGCTCGAGCCAAAGGGTTGTGGACATTCCTATGCAATGGGATGCGAGGGATGCGAAGAGGTGTTTTTGTGTTAGGGAGAGGGATCATCAAAGGGGGTCTCGTTGGTGTTGGGATTGTTTCTAGGGGAATGGGAGGAGACTCAGAGGGTGCACTGTATTGACAACTACATGTTTGTAGAAGGACTTCTTCCTCACTAGTGAGGAGGATAGTATGATCTACGAGATTGCTTGGATTGAGAGATTGTCCCAACTATAGTGGGGTAGGTTGCATGTCCTGTTGGGTGTTCATCACTCCTTGGTGTGGAATGGGGTTCTGTAGCATGGTTGGGGGTGGTTGTTGTACGTATTATTGTGGGGCGTACTGAGGGGTAGGCAGTGCTGAAGGATGTGGTCCATTCACAGAGTCTTTCATCCATTTAAAATCAGCAATTTGAGGGCAATGATGAGTATAGTGACCGAACTCACCGCAAAGGGCATAAGGGAAGTTGGTTCGAAGTTTATTGTTATTTTTCCCTTGACGTCTGTTGTTGTTGCCCCCCTGGGGGTTCTGAGTCCCTTGATTTTGGTTGCCCCCAGTAGGTTGGTTCTATTGGGGGTGATTTCCACCTTGGCCTGGGTTGTTATTGTTCTGATTTTTTCCTTTCTTTTTGGCATTATTTGACTGATGGGTTGGATTTGTCCTATTTAGCTGTTCAAAATTTTGATATTGATGAATGGGAGAAGGTTGAACAAAATTAACCCCAATGTGAGGGTGTCCTTGTGGTGGAGCCATGGGTTGTGGAGGGCCGAGAAATAGAAAGTACAGATTATGTTGTGGTAATGATCTGTAAGGTACATAGGAAGGCGTGGAGCTTTTGCTAGTACTTAGAGTATAAGCTAAGGTAGAGGGAGTACTAGAACTTGTTTGGATAGGTGGGCGTATTATGGGTGTCATCGGTGGCCCACTGATGGGTGGAGGAAGGGCAACAGGGTATGGTTTTTGATAAGGGGGTGGAGGATAATAAGGGATTCCTTCATATGACGGTGGATATTGAGGTGTGCCATACATTGGTGGTTGTTGGGTTTGTGGATTATGGTGTGTGGTGTTACCAATCAATCCATCTGCTGAGTGAGACATCCCAGTCTTGTCTTGGCCAAATGGCACAGATCTTGGGAGATGAGGAAGTATTGTGTACAAGTATCCTAATTGTGAATAGATGAGGTTGTATTGTTGAGCCTTACTGATGTCTTATTCTTCTGATTGAGGGAAGGTGGAAGCCACATCTTTACCGAGGAGAGAGATAAGTGATCTAAGAAACCAATCAAGACATTGTTGTTTGGTGGTTTCTACTTTGCACAAACTACGTCATCGACACCACTCGTGAATGTGATCAGCGATATGTGTGGTTGAGGTTTTCTTAAAATCAGAGAGTATTTCAAGACCATTGTCATGGCGGATTGGTAATTGGAAGAAGGTCAAAACTGTTTTAGCCAAGGACTCGAAAGTCACATGGGACCTGTTGCCATCCTAATGCACACTTGCTAATGTGAGCTAAGTCCAACTCACTTAGTGTGCCCTGGAGACACAATGTTTAAGTTCCACATCCACACTGTCACCTTGACTGGAACTTCTTCCTTCTAGGCTTACTCCTAGGGAAGCCAAGGGGGGTAGTTCCTAGTTGCTAAGTTAATTTTAAAGTTAATGTTCTAGGAGTTAGTTTTAATTCGTTATAGGCCAAAAGGGGGGAAAACTAGCCTAAGATGATCAAGCAGCAAATGCAAAGTGCAAGTCTAATCTATATGAGAGTCAACCCTTTCCCTAAGTCAACTAGACTAGTGCCTAAGGTTGGGCAATGGGGTCGACTAAGGTTTGAGGGTGGTTTATTACAGAAAAGTATTACAATTGAGACAAGTCAAACTACCCCAAACCACAAGTTACAACCAATTACAAAGAATTACAAAGTGTTACAATGTTTACAGCTTATACATGAAGGTACAAAGATACATAAATCAGATACACAGATATACAAGATACACCAATTAGATACAAGATATACAAATTAGATACAAACAAGGTGTGAATGATTCATACACATAAGCCAAGCATGCCCCAATAGATTTTACGCTATTGGAATGCCTTCACTGGAAACAATCACAAAATCACTCAAGGATCAAAGGAGGTGATGCCTCCCCAAGTGGGATACTCAATCACTTACTTGATCCACACCACAAAGACAATTGATCCACAAGATATTCAACAATTAACATCAATTTCTCATGTAAACATAAGAGATAGGAACATGTAGCTACAATAGATAGATGTAACAATGAAATAATCACAAGTATGTTTGCCTATGCATACATCTAATACCCCCCAAACATATACAAGTGATCTATGCAACTAAGTGTAATTTCTTAAAGATTTTAATTCCCTCCCCCTAAACTAGGTGTGTGCTTCAAGCTTCCTCCTCCCTTGGCCAAATGACTGCCCGGTGCTCAAGATAGTAAGGCCACGAGTCCTTACCCTAGCTTCCAAGGTCAGCCCTGACAGTAAGAGTTCGCCCAGAAGGGATCTCCCCAACGAAATCACGAGACGGTCCCCCGCCACTTACCCCTGGGTGTCCCTCAAACCTGTTTTAGATGGTGGAGATGGATGAATGAGGCCCCTAAAACGTTACTAAGTGTTATTATGACCCTCGGGCGGGTCTTTAGGTGTGTTGGGTTGCTTTTAAACAAGTTTTAGGACCTTAAAAATTGAGTTTTTAGCGCATGGCCGTTAGCAAAATGTATGAAAAACGATGCTTGCGGTGTGCCAATTAACCATCAACAACATATCAATATGTAAAGTAAATGTAGCACGATGTTGTACCATCAACACATCATCACATGAGAGGAACGTTGCAATATATTGAACCATAAACCATGAACCATTCACATGTGTAATGAAAATAAAACTAGAATGAGAGATGAAGCGTGAGCACTTGCAGAATGTAAATTGGAAATGTAAACGTCAATGCTTTCATACCATAAGACGAAATGAAATAAGTGTAATGATGCTTAACAAGTGAAACATAGAGCCCATAAGCGTGAGAAAAATAGATGTTAAACGTGCTTAAAAGAGAGATGAGACGTGGGTGCTAAAACCATAAATGAGGCCGTGAGCTCAATAGACATCCATCACCATATATCATTCCATTATTACCATAAACCATTCCCACATGTAATATGAAAACTAAAGATGAGACATGAGCATTTGTAGATGTAAAACCGTGGGAAAGTGTGTGCCTTAGATCATAAAAATAACTTGAGCGTGGAGATACTTAGAGTGTAAGACGTGAGTGTAAATGACTTAAACCATAGGATGAAATGACATGAGATTAGAGATGCCAAACATATGAAACATAAAGCCTATGAACATGAAATAAACGTATAGCATGTATGAAACAAAAATAGGACGTAGCTGCTTATACCATGAACCAAAACGTGAGCTCAAATAAGTGAAGTGCTTAAACCATGAACTAGGACGTGAGCTCAAATGTGCAAGACATGGCTGAAGTAAACTAGGACGTGGATGTTTAAAGCATGAACCAAGACGTGAGCATCAAGACATCCATTACCACATTATTCCATCCATATATCATGAACCATAACATGTGCTTGCAAAAAAGGAAGTAAGATGAACTGCTAAAGTGATGATCAAACGTGAAAGAGAAGTTAACAATTCATCCGCATATCTAAGCTTACGAAAAATAAAAATGCTTGAAAGTGTAACTTAGCAAGATAACGAGAGGATTTTAAACCACATTCATGTCATATGCATAAAAGATTAGAGGATTAGCCAGATAACTTGAGAATAAAAGAACTAAAGCGTTAAGATAAAACCTAAGTTATCTAACCATTCACCATTAGGATGTGAGCATATAAAATGAGATATCTAAATCTAAGATAACTTGCAAATGATGATCACTAAAAGATATTCCAAATACTAAGCATGTAAACCATCAAATGTTGATTTCCCCTTAGGCCAGGGCGATTTTGGGGATGACTCCCCCAAGGTGCCGGCACATTAGATTAATATTCCTAAGATATAACTGCACAGAAAAGCAGGGCATTCAATCCTCATTCTCTAGCGCTGGAGATCTAGGGAAAGAGAATGTCAGATAGGCTCCTGGCCGACTGCTTAGGCAGAAACTATCTTAGCAATATTAACCAAAAAAAATAAAAAATAAAAAATTGATTTTGGAAATAGAATAACTAATCTAGCCTTGACGATTTTGGGGGGTTGGCTAGGCCAAGAACACTCCCAAGGTGTCAGCAATGTTATTAACTACAAATATACAAGAAAAACTGAATGAAATAGTACAAAATATACAAAAATACACTAGGAAAACGTTGGAAATTTGTTACCCAATGAAAGTATGTCTTGATGAAGGCTTGTGGACGAATTTGGGCAGCGTTTCCCCTTGTTGCTAGTAAGTTTCTGCAAAAACCAGCAAGCAAAAGCTTGCTGGAAATGCTGAAAAACACAACAAAGGTTAGAGAAAATTTTCTGCTTTTACACAGAAAATTTCCACATAAAAAATCTGCAAGAAAATGATAATATTATGACCTATCTAAGAGTGTTAGAATGCTGAAAATAAGCTGAAATGTATGCAGAAATAAAATGGACAATATGAAAGAGCTAGTAGTTTGAGTAAGGCTTAAGGGTAGGCTCCATCCGGATGCTATCCCAATAATCCTCTTGAAAGTGACCTGCAAAACTCAAAGAAAGTGGTGAAGCATGGAAATAGATAGTTAACTTGAATAAACCTAGAATGAAATACTTACGAATCCTAAGCTATTCAAGATGAACATAAACTAACAAGTGATACTCTTCAATTAGTTTACCCAAGCAAAATACTTTGAACTCAAGATCTATTTGCTACAACACCACAAACCCAAACCATGAAAGTCACCTCATGTGAAGAAGAAACAAGAATACTCTTCAATCTCTTCCAAAATCCTCCAAAGATTTTCTCTAATATTCCAAAATGTGAGAGCAAACTCTCAAGAGCAATGAGTGGGTGGCTTGGTGGCAAGAGCAAGAGAGTGGAATGAAATTTCAGCAGCATAACAGTAGCTCAAAGAATGGTGAGGAAAATGAGTGAGGAGGGGTCTCATTTATACCCAAAAAGGCAAAGTGAGGGGCCTTAGATGAATGCCAAGTGTTAGATTTAGAGAGAGAGAGAGAATCTCTATGCAAGGGGCACCCTATCTAGGGTTTTAGCACAAGATAGATGATGTGGAAGGGCATGGGGCCTAGAGGAGTGAAATGAGTGGCTAAGGGGGGCGCACCTCTCATGAGAGGGGCCCACAATACAAGTGGCAACTCATACGTGTGGCTAAGGAGTGAGAGGGGCGTGAGTTTAGAAGAGGAGGGGCGCAACCTATGAGAGAGGGGTGCCACATAAGCAAGGCAATGGGACGTGGGGTCCATGTAAAGGTGAGGTGGGAGCTTAGGAAGGGCGCACCTCTCATGAGAGGGGCCCACACAAGGTTTCTCATCAAATGATTAAGGTTTGGGTAAAGGGGGGTCGTTTTTCCCCTTAGGGCATGGGTAAAAAGGGTGGTAATGTAAGTTAAGTGGGTAGATTAAGGTTTTAAGTGGTTAGGATGGGTTTGGGTAGGTTAGGGGGGTCTAACTTGCTCATTGCCACCTTACCACTAACTCACTAACTCAAAATTACAATAATTTTGACATTTGACTAATGTCACCTTAGCAATTAAAATTGTTGTTTTGACTGACTCTTACTCTAAGTGGACAAACACATAGTAAAACTTGTCCGACTGAGCTGAAACTTGGTCCATGGGTGTAGGGGGTGCTTTTCCATTTCTTTTGAGCACAAATACCCCTATAAAAATCCCCAAGACCGAGTTTTTACAATGTTTGCTCAAAAAATAATTAATTAATTAAATTATTAAAAATTTAATTAATTAAAAAGAACCTATCTAGACTCGACGAAATTCTGTGAAACTTTCTAGACTGTCTAGCATGGTCATTTACATCATTCCTAAACAAAGGTTACCAAAGGATGAGACCATTAAGATGCCATTCACCACTTTGGAGGAAATTATTGCATGTGTGGAGGGAAAAACTCAAGGGAAGTTAACCAGGCCCAAGAGCCCGGTTAACAACCTGAGGATAAAAAACCCTCAGTGAAAGGAACTCCCTTAATGGAAACATCCCAAGGTACCTGACCTAACTATGATCCATGCAGACTTATTACATTATTAATCCACGCAGGGGTGCAGAAATTTTGTTTACAAAAATTTTGTACTGGGGCATTAGATGCCCAAGTAGAACCCATACTATCTTCAACATAGATGAATACTTCATGGCACATGAGTTGACCCCTAGCTGAATAGGCGGTCAACATGACCCTAATTTTTCGTCTACATACCACTTGGTTGATGAGCCAGTGAGTGTGCATTGAAATAATCGTAGTCGAATGGAATCATCCATAATGTTGTTGGAAGAGCACCATAAGTGGAAAGTCATGACATGGTTGGTAGGGTCATCTCCTGCCTTTCCTTCAAACTTGGGGATATCTGAAGGTAGTTTGGTAGTCATTGCAGGCCATGTGGGGTCATGCAATATCGGATCATTTGTGAGTTTTCTTAGATATAGTATGTTGAGAGAGGATAAATATGGCATCTGGAGTGGTGGTGGAGGATTAGTTCCAACCATGGTGTGAGTGTTTTGTGAACCTGACCCTTGAGGGGGACTAGGTGGGTTTGTACATCCCCCTTGAGAGGAAATTGGCTCCCCGCTTCCATGTAAAGGAAAGCGAGTGGACAGTGGACCTTGGGAATTGGATCCAAGTAAGGTGGAACCAAGCAAAGCTAATCCCAAGACAGTGGCACTCACAGGAGTGTGAGAAGGTGGAGCCGATGAGTTGGCAAGACTAAGAACTCCCCCTAGAATAGGAGGGAGGTTTAGCAAGCATCTGGAACGATGGTGGTTCTATGGGTCCCCTATGATGTCCGACTAGATGAGTGAATGTGTGCGAATGGTGGTGAGAGCAATAAATAAACAAGAGTCTTTGCTGCAATTTTTGAACTTTACACGATATATATCCAAATCAAATGTAATCAGAAGTGTATCATACATAAAGTGTTTTGATAAAGAAGAATATATGTGGATAGGTGGATTTTTTCCACGTTAGGGAATAAAGAAAACAAATGCTCATGTCATAAAAGACGTAGCGTCCTTCCTCTCAAAATAGCACTGGACCTTCCAATAGCACTTGACAATGGGGTCTGAAGCCACTGGAAGAGAAACTAGTGAAGGATGAAGCAATCAGTTATAATGAGGGGTAGAGGGGGCATATCCCGAAAGAACTGGTGATATTTCCCAATAGCCACACAAAATTCAATCAAGGTGCAATTACAGCCCACAATTGCCACCTAGGTAGATGTCCTAAAATTTGGTCACTAGGTACCTCGGTCAAAGTGTGGCATTTAGATTTTCGGCCTAAGAAATGGGTCACAGGATGGATCCCATCCAAGAGGTGGGTGCCTCAAGGGGGGATGCATAGAACAACTGGACCTCATCCTTCAACCCTTCACGGGTATCTCCCTGCCTTATGGTGTTAGGAACATTTGACTTGGAGGATTTAAAGTTCCTTATTTGACAACTTCTATTGTTTTGAAAATGTGAGAACCAGATAACAGGGAGTTATTTGGATTCCTATCCCCGAAATCCTACCTAGACTAAAAGATTTCTTTTGGCACCTCCTGTGGAGGAAAACTTAGTAAGTTTTTAGAAAAAAATTAGATGTGGTTGTTTGAGAGATTGGGGGTGTGAGCCAATCTTGTTGAAATTAAGTGGGAGTGGATAGTTTCATCAAGAAAAGGGTGGGGTGTTTCGGAATCCCTTTGGAGGAAACTTACTTCAACCTCCATGTTTCGAGATGAAAACTATGTGAGTGAGAAGTGACTTTTGTGTGTGAATGAGTGAAGGTGTGCCAATTTTTTAATGAATTAGGTGTCACCTTACTACATGTGGACTTCGCTTGGTCCTTACAAGCCTTTGATTACCTATTTAACTAAATGTCATTGGTACAACCTTGCGGAATTCAAAAGTCCCTAGGAAGCTAGCATGTGGACTTGTGGGTCCTTTACTATTCATTTAACTCCCTAATGTGATTTAATCTAAGAAAGCTTTGAAACTATCCTAGATTGTGATCATGTGGACATGTATGGGCCCATTACAAAACCTTTAAACTTACCTAGTGATTTAATCTAAGAAAGAAAATTTCAACACTATCCTATCTTTGTAGCATGTGGGCATGTATGGGCCCATTACAAATTTAAGGTGTGTTTGAAAAATAAACTAAGAGGAGTCCCGAGGGGGTGTTGTCCTCTCCTAAATATTTTGTCTTTTTTAAGGGAGATGAAATTTTCCCTCAACCTCTTTCTAATTCTCAAGATTGCTTTGGAGCGTGAGAGAAGAGCATACTCAAGGATTGATATCCAATTTCTAGTCCCAATGCAAGTTTTATATGTGATGTAGAATGATTCCAACTTATATTCTTAGTCAAAGCAAGCCATCCATGTGGGAAAATGAAAGCAAAAGAGGAAATAATGATTTTAAACCCCCTAAGTGCCTATGTTTTGACTAATCCCTTTATATGGAGAGGGAACTAAGTGTGGTGCAGATTACAACATGCATGACATCAATTTTAAGAAGGCTAGGGGCCTTCCACAAATCACAAAAAAGGCTTACAATGTGTATTTTTCTACATGGGTGTGTGGGTCTCAGAGTAGACAGAGGCGCTCTAAGCACCAATGCACGAACTAAAAAAGACTTTTGAGAATAGGTGCACGGAAGGCATTGAGTAATATAGTGATTTTGGCGCACGTGCGCACGATGTGCGACTGTGGGCCAATAAACCCACGCACAACTGTCATGTGGTCGTGAAGAAAATTCTAGATGGAATTCTCTCAACTCATATTTGAATTTGATGTTTTGCAGGTCAGCTTGGGTTGGTTATGGTACCTACAGGTTAAATAAACAGAAAGAAGAGCTAAAATAACCCAAATGGGGTAGTAAATTGATACCTTTCCCCAGTTTGGAAGACAGTTCCCCAGTGGAGTCGGCAATCTATTGCACCTCTTTTGTCACCTAAATGAGAAAAACAAAGGTGCTTACAAGCTTAGTTGGGTTAGCTAAGCAAGACAGTAGTAAAGGAAAGGGTTAGAAGGATAAACATAAAAGGCTAAGCTAAGAATTAAACTAGGAAAGGAAAAACAATTAAACTATTGTGCATAAGGACATAAGAACAAGAAACAAACAAGACTCATGTCACCAATGGAAAAGATTGTATTAGTGAAAAGAAAACACCAAAGAGAAAGGGGACTTTGGGTCCCTTCTTCCTCCAAGGGAAGGCTCTTGGACCCCCAAGATTGAGCTCTTTTTACAACTTGAAAACTTGAAAGAAATGGTGAAAAAATCCTAAGCTAACCCACTCAAGAGGTGATGTGGATTGCCCAAATGGAATGGTGCTATGTACAAGTTTTGAAACTATCCACGACCCTATAACTTGATAAATTTCAATTTCTTTTCTATCCACCAGCCCTTTATTTTCATTTATTCCCATTCAACCATCAATGGGATAAGTCCAGAGTCTTGTTGATGGTGCTATGTACAAGTTTCATATGTATAATTTTTGCTATCCACGACCCTATAACTTGATAAATTTCAATTTCTTTTCTATCCACCAGCCCTTTATTTTCATTTATTCCCATTCCTACCTGGCAGAGACTATGCTACCATGCAACGCTTATTTTTCATTGATATAGTAGCACTTATTGAATTAATTTGCAAAGGGTTGATTTATATGTTGATATGCAAAGTCATTTCTTATGTTATGACATTGAAAGCATAATATTTTATAGACTTGAAAATCATAAACTTCAAAAGTTTATTTGATATGTGCTTTGCTTTTGGGGATTCATATGTATATATGTGAAAGATATGATATTTAAATAGAAACAAAAACATATCAAGGTGAAGTTTCACAAACCATATATTATATAGTTTTTTTTTTAAAGGTATATGATTTGATATGTATATATGATTGACTATATACAAAGGTATAAGTCTCGATCTATTGATATGGATATAAGTGTCGATATGATTGTTATGAAGTACAACATTGACATGATATGTCGAGATAGCATTTAATTGAAAATGGCATAGACCCGGAGGTTGGCATAAGTGCATGGCATAAGTTATAAGGTATATATGTTTTCATTTGTTATTGCATTGAGTTGGAATAAAGCACTTGCATATGGTATGAGTTATGGATTGCTAACATAGTATATGAGAAATCAATATTTTTTTAACCATGTATTTGGTATGAATGATATCCCAAAGTTTTAATTGCAATTCATATGGGATATGAGATGTGAGTTCATTTAATTCGACGAGACGTGGGATTTAATGTTGATTTGGAATATTCTTTACCACCCTTTGACGATCTAGGGTTCATGTCATTTGCATTGTTTCAGTCTATGGAGAAGTGTTGTGCCCAGCTTGAAGAACTAACATGTATGGTTGTTGCTACATGCCTGGTCATTGTGGTAACCATCTCGGCTCTGGTATAAACTCACCATTGGATATAGTAAGTAAACCAACTCTTAAGAACCCTTTGCATATAAATTTCTTAGTAAATGATTAAGTGTTGACTCTAGTTGTCTAGTTGTGAGTATGAAAGCTCTCTTTCCATGTCTTTTCACTTCTTAAGAACGTCATTTGAGAGGAAAGTTTTGTAAAAAAATGGTGGTTTTCAGATGCAATCTGAGTTTGGTTTCAAAACTTGTACATATCACTCATGTACTTATCCCATTGATGGTTGACTTGACCAAAGTCATGTTGATATGGCCAGCTTGTTTTTACCATGACAAAAATAAATGTATGGGTTTTTTTATTGTGTATTTATCATACAGTTCTTCCTCATTGTCAAAGGGTTTCCACGGTGGTAATAATGAACCTGTTGTTTCCTAAAATGATTGTATATTGGCTCGGTTGGCATGCCTTCACTATGTTATAAATCTACAAACCTGAATAGTCATGATTGGATGGCATTGGTGGATGAAAGAAATTGGAAATTGTTGAGTTTGATTAGAAGTCACATGTTGACTATTTTGTGATGATATGGAGTTTATAATCCGGCATGGAAAAAAGTGATTGTTGAGTTTAAAAGTTTACATAGACTTGAAATTTCCTCATACATTTCACTTTTCATAAATCTATTTCCCCTTTATCTCGCTCACATAAAAATACATTTTTACATTATTTTTCCCCCCATCTATGTCATTAAAAGGCATGTGTTATGTTTTTCCTTCAATTATGAACAAAGAGGAATTACTTTTTACGGCATGATATATTATGAAAAGGGTATTTATTTCAACATATGAAATTATGGTGATTAATGGCTTAAGATGGTTTCATCATGGTTGATATTTGAGTATAGACATTAAACATGAACTTTCATTCATTCTTGTAATTCTACCATTTTCCACAAATTACACCTCCTTCATCATCTTCCCATTCATATATATATTCCCTTTTCATGCATTCCCTTGTTCATATGTTTAAAAGAAAAGGACAATTATTTATATACAAAGGTGTTTTAAAGAAGTTTTTCAAGCTCATAATTGAAATATGAAATGGAAAGTTCGATGATTGCAGAGTTATGGATTTTCTTCCTATGTTTTTCATTTATCCATTCATCTCTCCCTTTTATGCTTAATGATTTTTCTACTCGAAGCCATAACTTAATCATGTTTAACAAATTGTAATTGATTTTTATCATGATGAGTTTGTATCTAAGTATTTCGCATTAATGTTATAATGATGGCATATATATGAGTTTCTTCAATTGTGACAGTAACCACAATGGAAAAAGAGGAAACATGGGTCGGAGAGGAAGAGTGCCTAATGTTTTTGGGAAGCAGGGAAGAAACAAAGGAATGGGATTCTCAATACACTTTGATGCCAACTCGGAGGAGTTCAATAAGTTGGTGCAAACCGACTACTTGAACCTTGTTGGACATCTTATCTTTCCTCCACCTCAAGCACCTATTGCTCCTCCCATGCAACCTCACTCAAGTATTGTTGATTTTCCTGAGCCTCCTATGCAGCCATCCAATGATGGTTGGGAGAACATTCATGCAAATCCTCCTTCTGGAATGATCCATTGGCCTGATGTCCCATTGCCACCACCACATCCTATGTACTGCATGCCTCATGTTTCTTCTTCTACTTCAATTTCCCATTCTATCCAAGTTCCTAGAAACTAAAAAGTAATTCACATTGAACCTCAATTGGATAAAGAAAAACAACCTGCAAATTCCCCAAGATATGAATCATTTGAATCCTCCTTGGTACAGTTAAAACAACCCCCAGTTCAAGTTAAAATTAATGAAATAAAAATCACATTTAATGGCATCCACCCTGAGATTGAAAAACTTGAAGAAAAGAAGTATGTGATATAGACTTACTGAAGCATGGGGCTACTCTTTCAACAGGAAGTAGGCAAAGAGAAGCAACATTAAACAAAAAAATTATTTCTGATTTGTTTTAAGTTTGAATTATAACATTTTTACCTTGACATTTGATGCATATTTTGGGACAGCAAACACATGGTATTAGTTTTTGAAAAAAAAATAGTATCATTCCATTGTGATATTTTTAGGAGGTACAAGTATTTGATGATGTGGCATGATTATATTGGTTACTTTTGGTATATTTTATGATGTTGATATATGCATGATATTGAATTAAATTTTGGATTTATTAGGGAAATGTTGAAAATAAATGAATGAAAGACTTAGGGGGACCCCACTTATTATTTATTATTTATTATGTATTTACTCTTATTATAAAATAAAGTTGCCATCTCCTAACTAAAGTTATTTAACTATATAACAAAAAGGTAGTTGAATCACTCGGACTAATTTCTGTAGACATAAAAAGAGGAGAAAAAGATAAATGAAGGACGTGAGAAAATGTAGAGAGATACTTATGATAAGGTTTTCTCTTTCCTCAAGTGAGAATATATGTTCATTCAATCATTTTTGAGTTTCTTTAGAACTGATTTATCTCATTGATAGAAGGGTTATTCTAAAGGTGGTGAAGAAAGGATTGAGAAGCATTGATTATTGACATGCTCCAAAGGTCATTCATTCATCTTGAAAGTCTATTTAGTCTTAGTTAAAAGTTTTGAATTTAATTTCAGTGTTGATTAATGCTAGTTTTGCAAAGTCAAGACTACGATGCACTTGTAGCTTGGATTGATCCAGTTCGATTTCCAATTCTAGTCTTCTTCTTTTAAGACACCACTTGTTTATGTATGAGTCAAATTACATATTAGACTTCTAAGTCTAATTTTGATCCAAATCCTTGTAGGGATTTGAAAAGATAAACTTGGTTGTAACTCATATTGATATCAATAAAATTATATGTTGATTTGTTCTCATTTATGAGACCTGTTGTATGTTGAATTTTCATATTTATATTATGTTTCATTTACTTATTCAATTGTTTTATAAATTTCATTTTTGCAAGCACATTTTTACTTTAAAAATTTATTTGTAAAAGCATATAGATTTATATAATAACATCAAATCCAAGAACTTATTTCTTAAGGTCTGATTGAAATTTGTAACAGGCTATAATCCCAGGGTGATAATCCCATCTATCTCACCTAGCTTATTGAGATTTGAAAATGCTTGAGTGAGGATTTTACCATTACTCCCATCAAAAACACATTTGAAATCTTTTTCTTAAAACTTAAAGTCTAATAAATCAATCATGTTATGTCCTCAATAGTTCTCTCAGAACCTCAAAAACTAATAGGTGTCTTTATAAAAATAAATAAACAATATTGTCTGAGACTTCAATGAAAGTAAAATGTGTTTGTCCTTAGAAGAGGACTCGGATGGGACTCCCATAGACCATAAAACAAAGAGAGATCTCGAAGAAAAAAGAAAAAATTGAAGGGTCATCCTTTCTTTTCACGGATTCTGGGAACAGAAAAGGGAAAATGACAATTGACAGAGGAAGAAAAAGGTGGTGAAAGCAAGAATAGGGTGACTACTCAACTTACTCTGATGGAAATTTTGAATCATCATTGCTTGTGGTGGAATCTTTTGTAGTATGTTGTTGTTTCATTGGAGGTGGCGTAACAAATGTAACTATTTGTTGATCTGTCTCGGTTATCTTAACTAAGGCCTTTGTTAACCATTTTTTTATATACTCCCTCATTATAGAAACTGTTATTTCATGCTTGGTATTATTTTTTAATAACTCATTTTGCAATTCTCTCAAATCAATGCAAATTAATTCATGGATCATGTCCTCAATATTGTCATTCTTATTTACATACCAAACAAACCACCTTTCTATTTTCTCTTCGTAGAATTCAATTGAATCGCTAAATTCATTGGCCCATGCAAATTTTAATGCTTCCAATTGTTCTAATAGTTTCTCCTTTGAAAAAAGTATTGTTTCCATTATTAAATGTGGGTCATTTAACTCTTTGGTCAAATAAAAAAGTTTCAAAAATATCTCACCCCTTCTAGTGTTAATAGTATCACGCTCAATCAACAACTCTCTTAGGAATTTGATTCTCTTTAGCCAGCAACCATTAACCTATTTTATGTGAACCATGGAGGGAAGGTTTTGTTCTTTTCGGTGTGTCTCACTCAAGCTTGAAACCTTCGTTGCGAATGTTCCCACTACTTCTTTATAAAATTCTTCATCATTTTCTAACTATTTCTGGAGATATTCCTTAAAGTGCAAAACCCTTGTTGAGACTGTAGTTAAGTTCTTTGTTAATTCCCAAATTTCAAGTATTAAGTCTAGTATTTTCTTGATACTATCTCCGATGTATTTCCTTACAGACATCAACAAGCTAGATGAATCCTTTAATCTATAACGGGTCTCAGGGACATATTCAATACTATGTATTGGTTGTATTGCAATGATAGGCTCAACAAATAAAGGTTTTGGAATCTTATCTTTCTCCAATTTCTTTATTCTATATTTTAAAATATATATATATATATATATTTCAATGTCAAAAATGGACTCCTTCAATGGTTCTTTGGTTGCATCGGAAAATTGCATGATTTTTTAGGGTGGAACCCCATGAAAATCAATTTTTGACTTCCATTTCTCTACAACTTTTTTATTATTCATGTTTACTTTTTCTATTAACAGTTTTTTATAACTTTTGTGGTAGGTTGTATGGTGTAGTGTAACAGACTCTTCTCCAAATATATATGGCTCTTTGGAATCTAGTTCCTCAGCAATCACTCTAGTTTCCACCAATCCCAGTAACGACCAGTTGGTTTCCTCTATTACATCGTCTACTTCCATGGCTTTGGGACTTTCTTCAATTTTAGGTATGTATTTTCCCCCCTTTTGAGTTTCTCTTTTTCTTTTTATGGAAGTGTGAACAATATGAGATTTTTCCATTTTTTTCTTAGTAGGTTCTTTGTCACCATCATCATCTAAGTTTCTAGTAGATTTCATTCTTTGTTCCATACCACTACTTTGAGGTTTATTTTTTGCTAATGTACTTCTTTCAGACACATTCAATGAATTGAGGTTCTTGTTGGTTGTCTCTATGCACCTCTTCTTGTAGCACTCATTAGTGCTCGCCAATTATTCCATATCATTTAGGGTTTCTTCAGTAGAGGCCTCAGGGAGATTTTGGTTATCTCCCCCTCCTTCTTTGAATTGCTATGACTTATTGAAATATGAAGAATATCCGAATAGAGACATATGTGTAGAAAATCAATCTTTGGGATCGAAACCATTGATAGCTTGGGATTCCTTCAGACCGAGTTGATCCATTTGACAAGAAAATTCATCTAAATGAGATATATGTTTGACAATTATCTCCAACCCTCCATGGCAATGGAATAAATTGTTTTTTTTTTCATTGAAAAAGTGTGCCCGATACTTATATTGTCTACACACTTCAATGATGAAAATTTGATTAGACACATAGAATGGTAACAACAATCATTTCCCTTGGATACCAAAAAACTTCAGAAGAATAATCTCTTCCAAAGTTTCAAAAATTGCTTTCTCGATGAGAAAGGATGCAACTTCTAGTGACAACCTTAATGTAGTAGGACCATGAATAATTTTCTTGAAGATAGACATAAAATCATTTTGGACCACGTAAAAATTATATGAGCTTTATGCCTCCATAAGACTAAATACCAAACAGAAGTTGGTTCCTTCTTAAAATAAACATTTCTTGCTCTAGGAAAGTCCTCAAATATATGATAGTAAACAATAACAAAGACCAAAGATGAATTCATGTGGAATTTTCTAGTTTTTCTCAGGCCCCACAACTGAGATGAAATCTCATTGGAGATGATGTGGGCCCATTCGATCATGGAATTTTCATGAATATAATTTTAGAGAATGTACACAATCTATTTTTGCACGAAGGATGTGGACTCTAGTCCAATTATTCTAGCGAAAATCCATGCAAACTCTTTATATGGATAATTCATAGAACTTACCTCGACCTGAGCAGAATTGATGTCAATTCTCAGGCTAGTGAGATAAATTTCGAGAAATTTTGCTCCTCCTCCATTTTCTTTGAGAAATTCATCCACTTCATCATTCTTAAACAACATAGTGGGGTCTGGAAGTCGCAAAATTCTCCTTAATACTAAAGGAGACAAAGAAATTGGTGGCTTTCCTTGTATTTGAATGATGCTTCATTTTGTGTTGAACTTATTGGCACACTAGAGTATGATCTCTTTGAAGTATTCTACCTCAGGTACACACCCAGCTAACACAATGCCTGAATTCTAGACTTTGTTTAATCCTTCTCTATAGGGGGAAGAGACAAATACCACTAATATTCCTGAGACCACTAGAATTGGTGGTCTTCACATCCAAGGGTGTTGAAAGTGCCTCTGCAATACAAGTCTTTCCTTTTATTTCACATGTATTTACACAGGTTTCCTTTTTTAAGAATAGGTGACGCTCCTATTAATATAATATTTTTACAGCAAGGAATTTTAATTCTTTATTTAGTTTACCATGTATTTCCTTCATTATCAACTGTGATAGCTCTTATTTCAAAGTTTCTAGTTTGCACAGTCCAATTTTGAATTTATTGTAAAGATTTTACAAAATCCACACCACTTAATAATGGTATTAGGTTCACACAAGTAGTGGTTGACGTGGTGGTGGGGAAGTAAATTCCATCAAGAATGGTGATATGATGTTGGGAAACATGAAAAATGGTTAGGTATGGAGGTGCAAATAAAATAATGGAAAGTGCAATATGATGAATGCGAGATGTGGGACTATGGATATGGACAGTTGAAAAATAGAGAAGTAAGAGGGACTCCCACATCCACAATGATGAAATAAACTAAGTACAAGAAAAGTCAATTTTACAGGTTTTGGAAGTGAATTAATCATTTTTTAAGTGAATGAAGGGGTGTCCTGCATCCATGTTCAAGAAAATTGGATAAGTGTGAAAAAGTTAAGAGGATCTCTCACATCCACATTCAAGAAAATTGGCTAAGTGTGAAAAAGGTAAGTAGTGCATTATGTATGGTGCAGAAGTAGAAGAGGTCATTTTGAGTGTTGCAGGTTTCTAGGTTGTGGTACATGGGTATTTATGGGATCAGGAGTGGACTGGTCTCCCGCAATGGAACTCCCACAACATGAAAAATGGCTAAGTGTCGATATTGTGGGGTAAGAAAATTGACTAAGTATGAACTTGTAAGTCTACAGGTTTGTGGACTTGCAGAATTGATAGTACCCTGACCCGTAAACTTCATTTTAAAGGGAAAAAAGGTTAAGTATAGAATATACAAGAAACTTAAGAGGGAAATAAAAATAAAAGGATGGATTTATGTACACTAATGTTGATCAACAAATGTAGATCAACATTCAGCTCCAACAGTAGGACAATGACCCCATATGGGTTGCTAAGAATCCAGAAAACCTCGTTCATTGGGCAAATGGATTCAAAAACAAAAGGTTTTAAAAGGAAAAAAAGGAAAAGGGAAGAAGAGAAAAAATAGTGAAGAATATATAGAGGAGTACAAAAAAATACTATGTACATGTTGAGATTTGGGGATTAACAGAATAAATGCTTAAGATATTTCCCATTCACAGGAAATACTTGAATTTCTCCTTTCATATCTTTCAACAAATAAGAATTGAAACCAATGACATTTTTAATCTGGTATGGGTCAATCCAGAAACCTTCAAAATTTGTATGAAAAGATAGTTTTTCTTTCACTTTATTCCACAATAGAACCAGTTGGTATTTTTGAAAATCTCTTATGGTAGTTCTCTTGTCAAAATGTCCTTTGACCACTTGTTGTCTTTGTCTTATTGTAGTTATTGTCTATTTTTTTTGTTCTTCAAGTTGCAGAAGTTCATGGTATATTTTCTACAAAGGTGATTGTTATTTTGTATCTTCATTGTTTATGGCAAGCACTAAAGCATTTAATTCCAAATTTAATGATAACCTCGATTATTTTCCATATACCAAAGTGTATGGAAAATGCCCAATTCTATCTTTTGGAGCAATATGGCTTGCCCAGAGTGCATCTATCAACTTTTTATGCCAAATTTTATGGTTTGTTGCAATTGTCTTCTTCATAATATGAATTAATGTTTTGTTTGTTGATTAATCCAAATTGTTTCCTTATGGGTAATAGTTGGATGATTGTCCCATGATGATGTCATATTATCCAAAAAAAATTGTAAACTTAGACCTAATGAAGATTGAACCATTATCTATTATGAATTTTTCTGTGATACCAAATCTGGATAAAATATTATATTTCAGGAAACAGATCAATTGTTTTGAATCGATGTTCCTTAGGGAAACAACTTCTTACCACTTGGTAAAATAATTATTTGCAATGATGATATAAGCATTTCCTTTACCATATTTTGGATTTATTGTTCCAATCACATCTGAGCTCCATTGTGCAAATGGTTCCTCCAATGTTATAGATTGTAGTGGCATTGTTGCTCTCTTCATCTTCCCCGAAAATTTTTGGCATGGAAGGTATTTTAGAATCATTATGTAAGCATATTTGAACATAGTTGGTCAATAATAACCAACATAAATGATTCTATGAGCATTTACAGCTGGTAAAAAATGTCCACCACAAACTCTATTATGAAATTCTTGAAGTATTTCCTTGGACATTGAATGATCTAAACATCTTAATAGAATTCCATCAAAGTTTCTCCTAAAAAGAACTCCTGAGACTAATACACATATTGATTATTTTTCATCTTCAAATATGTCCTTTCTTTCGAATACATTCCAAGAGGAAATTGGTCGGATCTCAAATAAAATATTATGTTCTTATACCATTCAGATGTTGTTAAACTCATACTATGTATAACAACATCAATTGTTTTAAAAGAATATATATTTACTATTTCAATTTCAATCAAGAATATACATAGTCCTTGCCCCTTGAAAACTTTCATAGGATTAATCTAAATCATACTCTTGAATTTTTTCCAACCAATTTTCCCATTTACCTTCTATGAGTTGTTGATTTATAAATATCTTCACTGGTGAGTGTGGTACATAAGAAATGATGTGAGCTGAAAAAATATAAGTCTTGAAATGTAATGTTTCATTGGCTAGGGAGAGAGCTTTCTTTTCAATCTAGAGTAGTTTAATTCATAATCGTGCAAAGTTTTTCTCATGAAAGCAATGAGAAGTTCTTCTACTTTCTCATTTTTATGGGTGAGGATGGAGGCAATAGTTTCCTCTAAATAAAATGAATATAATATGAAATATTTTTCAAATTTGTGACTCATAAGAATAGGGGAAGTAGCAATTGCATGTTTGATTATTGTAAAATCCTTTTGAATCTCTGATGTCCATTCAAATTCCTAATCCTTCTTCAGTAATTTATTTATTGGCTTAAAAATCGTGACATAATCTAAAAAAAACCTTCAAACAAAATTTATCTTTCCAAAGAAATATTGTAATCCTTTTCGTGACATGGGAGGATTTAGGTCATTTATTTCTTTAACTCTTTCTGGATTGATGTATATTCCTTCTTTGTTCACAATATGACTTGGAATCTTTCCTTATGATATAGAAAACAAACATTTTTTTTGGATTCAAGGATATTCCATATATTCTACATCTTTTAGAGACTTGTATGAGATGTTTGAAATTTCTTTACCTAAGTTTTGAATGCACTATCAAATCATCTTCGTAGTCTTCCATAAATTTTCCAATGAGATCTTTAAAAGCATGGTTCATTGCTGTTTGGAAATTTTCACCTCCATTCTTTAGTCCAAATGGAATACGGACATAAGAATATGTTCCTCATGGTTTAATGAATGAAATATTTTATATATATTCCTTAAGCACAAGGACTTGATTGTATCTAGAAAATCCATCAAACATAGATATCAGTGCAGAACCAGTGACTTGTTGCATTATTTTTCGGGTAGAGAGATCTCACTAGTAAAGATGGAGTGGGTAGTTGTGTTTGATACTTGTTTGGTTGAGATCTCTAAAATCAACAAAAAGATGAATTTCTCCATTATTTTTTCTAACTACCACAGGATTTGAAATCCATTCGGAGAGTCTAATTGGAAAAATTATGCCATTTAAAAAAAAAAATGTCCAACTCCATCTTTACTAAGTGCTTCAATTTGGGGTTTATCATTCTCAATTTTTTCTTAAAAGGTTTTGATACATCTTTGAGTGTTATAACATGTTGGAATATATAAGTATCATGCTCCTTTAAATTTTCATAACTCCAAGTAAAATTATCCTGAAACTCTTTCAAAATAAGTGTGTTGCTCTATTTCTTCAGTGGTGCAACTAGTACCAAGATTTATGTATTTTGGAGAATCGGGTGCAATGATATTGATTTATTTGTATCTTGAACATTTCTAATAGAGGGTTCCTCTTTTGGATCCATGGTCTTTGTTTGATCATCTCTGTAAAAATAGATTCCAGGCTCACATAATTCTTTGGGAGGACAACAACACTTTGATCATGAATTTCCTTCTTACCATTTTGGCTCTCTTCTGAGTCATCAAATAATTTTGAATCATGGTATGTAATGAATCTTGCAATGTTCTCGTCATTTTATAAAAATCGCCAATGCTCTTGATCATCGGGTATTGAAGGTCAAAAAAATGTTTTGACATGAAAAGTATTTTGACTTTGAGTATCACCTGTATTGAAAAGGGAAGTGTCCACTGCGAATGAATCGATTTTTTTATTCTTTTCTTGATGAAAAAAATAAATATTGAAAGAATTAAAAGAGTTTATAATTCCCCACACTCTTCTTGCATAATGTTTCAATATTCCCTTTTTTATTCTATATATTTTCTTAATTTGATTGATAACTAGTTTTGAATCACCAGTCACCATCGGATATTTTACTTACAATTGAAGGGCTGGGGTCAATCCTTGAATCAATGCTTCATATTATGCTTCATTGTTGGTACAAGGGAATTCTCATATAATTGCATGTGGGTAAATACAATATTGGGGACTTTTGAAAATAATGCCAACTCCAGCTCCAGACTTAGAGAAAGCACCATCAAACGACATTTTCCAGAAACCTTGGAAAGAAATTTCTTCATTTTGCTTAGGTGAATTTAGTTGTTCTGTGTTGAAAACAACATAATAAACTATTTCAGAATCTACATATTTTTGCATCATTTTAGTTTCATTTTTCTTAAATGATACTAGCTTTCTATGTTCTCGAGGAACTATGATCATTGTTCTATCTTTATTTGGAAGCATTATGTAACTTCCATCATTAATTATATATCCTCCAATCAATGAGCATCAATATCTTCCTAGGAAAACACCGTGTGTTGGAGGTAGATCAACTACTATGATGGTAAATATTGTTGTAATGTGAGGTGTTTCACTTATCCATGTGCAGAAATATTTAATTTCTCCATAAGTTGGAACTTTTATTGAGTCAATGGCATATCTACTTTCACTAGTCTCATAGAATTGTGTACACTCCATTCCAAGAGCTTCCATCACTGATAATGACATGATATTGTTAGTAGCTCCACTATCCACCAAGCAATTATGTAGTGTAAAATCATGATTCTCTAAGGATATTTAAAAAGGATTCCCTCTTGGTCTCACTGATGTGGAATTTTGTTGTTGTCGTGTGTTCACCACAGTTGCCTCTATTATTGAATTTGTATTATCTAATATATTCAAAATATTCTCCCTTTATTGAGGTATCTTGACTACCTCCATGAATGGTAAGGTAATATGAAGCTTAGTTAACTCATCAAATAGATTTTAATTCATTCACAATGGTGTGTTTGTTTGGTTAACAATTGGTTGTTGTTTTGTTGTTTCTGGATCATTTACTTTTGCTTTTTCTTTTTCTTGTTGCTCCCTTGTTTTGGATTTATTTGATTGAGTTTTGGTCTAAACAAAATAATTTTGTAAATATTCATAATATTCTTGTTCATCAAAAATATGAAAATATTATGATCTCTCCATTTGGAATGATTCCAAGACTTCATCTTGACCAATGATTGTTTCTTGATCAAAGGGCTCAAAATTTTCATCTTCTATAATTTCTTCTATCACAACAGCATTTGGATTTGGAATTTTGGGTGCTCTTGGTCTATGATCTTCAATTGCTTGCTCTCTATAATTTATTCCTCTTTGATCAGGTAATGGAGCTCTCATATTTTGATGTTGCAGAATGATATATTTCCACTCCTCTTGAGTTGATTTATCTCATTCTACATGTGTCTAATAGTCCTGCTCATGTGAGAAATTTATATCTTTTGTCTATTTTCTTGAGCAACTCCAAGATCATTTATCACATTAGGGGGCAAGCCTTGAAGAATTCCTCCCCCAATTTCTCATTTTTCAGAACTTCTAGAAGTGGATGGTCCCTGAGGTAATATTGACAGACTGGTCATATGCCCTTGCACTTTTCCAAGAATAATTCTTGGATCAACATTAGTTTCTAACATGTATTCTTCCATTTATGGTGCTTTTCAGATTGCTTCATTTAATGTATCTATTTTTTCATCTCTTATTACATTTTAGGGCATTTCATTCTTGTAACATCCAAATATAACAAGATCATTTTGGTGTTTCCCATCTGGGATTTGATTTAATTTCTTGAAAAAACGTAAGTTAAAATCCCTAATCCTTCACCCTTTTGGAGATGGATTTGGGTGAATTGGGTAAGAAGAGTATGGTATGAAATAGGTTGTGCATATATAGTCATGAACATATCTTATATATCATTGAACGAACCAATTGATTAAGCTAGGTGAGAAAAATACCATTCATAGACTAGGCCTATCAAAGTTTGTAGAAAGTCTCTAACCATTATGTCATCATGTCCAATCAAATGAATATTACAAATACTAAGGCATTGATCCATATTCCTTTTAGAATCCATAATCCCATCACCTAAAAAGACAAGTAGAATTCCTTAAGGTAGGGTTGGTAATGGATGTTGGTCTCCTTGTAAATTGAGTAGGCTATACTTCGCTCTCCTTCTAGGGTTTTTTTTGTCTTTAGTTCCTTTATGTTTCTTTATTAAGAATTTCATTTCTTTTTTCTTCTTGATCACCCACGATTATTATACTACTTGCTTCAGGTCTTGAACTTTGAGCGTCTTGATGAATCTCAAATTTCTTGCTTTTACTTCTTGTTAATAGACCTTTGTATGAATCCAACTTTTAAAGTTTATGGATATCTTCTTTGTCTCAAAGTTATTACTCTTTCTTCTTCTTGAGAAAGAACATCCCAAGTTCTTTTGAGTTCTTCATGAATCCTTGTTGTTGTGATTATTAGGTCATACAACTGGTGCAATATACTTCTTTGATCTCTTAGTCCAACTTGCATTTGGGGTTGGTTGGGTTTTGCTAGGGTCATCAAATTTCTGGTTTGTGAAACCAACCTTTTTTTTATTTCCCCAATATGTTCACCAAAAATGTTGATCTAAAAGACTCTCTTATGGTATTTAAGACAACATCACGAGGATAAAACCCCATGCATTTTTAAAGAGGTGGTACTCCTCTATTTTAAATAACACACAAGAACAGATAAATTCCTAAGAAAGGACTAGGCTTATTATTGAAATAAATATCCACATGCAAAGAATACATGAGAAGTGACCAGGCGTATTATAGAAAGCAAATATTTTCACTATATTAAAATATGTGTAAACCAAAAGAGTATATAGTATCATGGGATGACATTTCCATCACAACTTTCAACAAATTAAGACACAATGTTCAGCACAAGAAAGGAAAATATGGACCGCATATGGCAAAGAAATTTAAATGATCATTTCATTAGATGCAAAAACGATTTTGATAGATGCACATTTGCAATCTCATGCTTAAAAATTAAATTCTGAAAAATTAATAATGGCATGTCCTGAATATTTCTCTGGGTGAGATCGGAAGAGC
>CBVK0100146840.1:0-14500 GCA_900067695.1 Picea abies
TTAACTTACCTATCCTTACAACAAGAGATTATGTCTTACATTATAAACATGTATGAGTACTTGAGAAAATATAGCTTCACATTATTAGTTTTGACTATGCTCATGAAAAATCTCTCCTAGATTTTGTTGCGAACATGAGAGTTTGAGGCCAAGCTATGATGCTAGGGGGATCATCATAATAAATAGCAATAAATATCTCATTGAAACCTATGGTGAATGGTAACCTTGGTCCTCCCTAACCACCAAGTTAACTAAGAGATGATACAAAAGTAGGGATGTACCCAAAGGGAATGAAAAATGAGAGACCTCGATAAAGAATTTATGACCTACTTCAAAAATAGAGGAACAACGAATCACATGAATCACATCATTTGTGCTATTCCATTCACTATTTCTTGCACCACCAATTGAACAAGTATACCAAATTTGACTTCAAGAACAATAGTGCAATAAACATTCCCTCACCCTCCATTGGCTACATGTAATTCTATTTTAGTCTTGGCATCAAAAGTATAATTGCATTAGAGGAATGTCGGTCTCATGCTAATAGGTATCCTATGATGAACGCATAGGAACCTAGTTTATAGACCATTTTTCTCTTCGCTTAGCTAAGTAAAGCTCATTTCTATTTCTAAATAATCAATAAGTCTTTTCAAAGAAAATATAAAATAAACATAGTAGATCCTAAAAGATGAAGATGCTCAAGTCATGCCACAAAGTGAAAGGAAATTAAAAAATGGTAAATGAACTTCAATACCACTCGATACCACTTAGAAAGAAACAAGTGGTATTGAGTGGGACATTTAATGGTAAACAAATTGTCCATAAATTTCAAATAAATATTGGAAGCTGGTTTTTATCGCCACTAGTGCAAGTTTAATAGATTCATATGATTTCCCCATATGGTTGAAGTTTAGACTTTAAAGAAGAAGAAATCTAGGCATGTGCCACCATAAAAAATTATAAATGGCACTCAAAACACCCAATTTCTAGTGAACTATGAAGAATTCAAAAAAACAATATAGGAAAAGTTTTTCTTAATCCATTCATTGTTTTAAAAATAAATAATACTTTTTTTTACCAAATTGTGTGTATGCATGTTACCTTGTTCCAGTATTTTAATATCAAAACACTTAATGTAGTTAATAGTATAATGATATTAATTAGTTAGAAACCTTAATGGTATGTATTACATATATGCATCAGTATGAATAATATTGAGAAATAACGATTATAGACCCAATACATATTTTGAAATAAGGAAAATATGATGTAAAAACTAGAATCATTTTTGGCAATAAAGATGAACCAAACAGTTTGCATAAATTTTCAAACATACAATAAGCTACACCTTTGATCTCTCCCATGGTGGCATATAAAATGATACTATTGTGAGGGAGGAGAGTTAAAGCTGCAATTATTTATCGTGTAATTGACATAGAATATAGATGTGGAGTCAATTGTAGGTGAAAGAATGTTTGAAATAAATGCTCACTGCCCTGAAATAAAAATGCCACTAAATATAAAAGACAACAAGCTAAATATGTCCTAAAAGTTAGAATTTTGCACAGAAATGATGCAGAAAATTATGCTAACTATGGGCAGAAATCCCAATGCAGCGATATGCATAAATATGTTAAACTGGAATGCAAAAAAAAAAATTACAGCAAGCTGTAACTTATTTTGTTAGTGTTGTAAACACTTAAAGTAAATGCAGAATGTTGTATTTTCTATTGGGCACGGAACTCGATGTAATAAAAAAATTAAATATATGGTTTTAATGCAGAAAGACGATAAAAACAACTAGTTGTTTAGGCTATTTTTATGACTGTAAATGCAATTTAAAGTTCCATTTTTCAGTATTCTTTGGTGTTTTTATGCTTCTTAGTGCATGAAAACAGAGAAAGTAGTATAGTTTCGTTCTCTTTATGCATGAAAAAAAAAAACCAGCAAGCTATTCATGCTAAATTTGACAGAAAATTGAATAAGAATGAATTAAACATGCCTATTCTATCCTAGAATGCTTAAGATGCACTAAAATCGAGGGAAATTGATAGTTTTTTTCTTTTTTATGATGTATCCTTCCAAATTAACTCTTGATGTAAGATGATACAAGAGGGGTGTAGTATTTTATATGATGTACCCTATTGAATGCTTAAAAATGCACACCATATGTCTTAATGCACATTGCAAACCTGCCAAAACAATTTTTGTATAGATTGGTCATTGAATGATGTACTTCGATCCTATAACTTTAATTTTCACCCATCAAGTAATATCGAAGGTCCTACATGCATTTCTTTAATTTGCAACTTGAGATGTAGGAAGATCATGTACAACAAGAAACTTAGAAAGTTTCAAAATTCAATTTGGGTTATTTTGAAGGGTAGGGAGTGCATTTTACTTCCAGGAGAGTGCATTTTTCAATATACCCTGTTTTAGCCTAGAATGCAAATTTTAAGCAAACAATAAGATTTATAAGGACTTGGTTGGTGTTTTAATGATTGAATGAAGTCTTTCCTAAGGTAGTATGTCTTCACCTTGCAATATACCTCTTCAAGAGAACATTGAGAGATCTAGGCATGCATTTCTTGCATGCATTGTGTGCATATTTGTATTGAAAATACTACAAGTAGCAAGGAAATTATCATTTTAACTTACCTATCCTTACACCAAGAGATTGTATCTTACATTATAAACATGTAGGAGTGTTGACTACTTGAGATAATATAGCTCCACATTTTAGATCTCTTCTTTCTTCCCATTCCTCTGCCACCTCTTTTGAATAATCATACTTCTCAAATGCAATATTAGGGGAAATTTTAAAATTCACCTTCCAAAACTGCAACCCTAAGTCTCTCTCTTTTTATCTCCTTTTGAGTTATAGAAAAGCACAAAGTAAAAGAAGATTCATTTAAACAACAAAGTCTTAGACCATCTCTTACTCCACCTAGAAATCCTAGAGATAGAAATTAAAATTTATATTAATTTCCATTAAATACCAAAATAGGTCAGATGGACAAGTGATAACAACCAGAAATAGTAACCCAACCAAAGTAGGATTTATAAATCAACATCCTTGAATTTCTAGTAATATTTTAGTGGTATCTCAAGGCAAGTTATAAAAGGCTACATAGATTTTGGCACTACCCATAAATCACAATTGGATACTAAATATATGGGATCCTCTATGCTAAAGAGTATTAAGAAAGATAAAAAGTACTTCATCCTCTTGCCATTTGACTGAAGGCTATAAAAATTGACAGTTATTCAAATGAAGAAGAACAAATGTATACCAATGTTTTTCCATAGACTAGCTTCTAAAGTTCTAACATATGTGACTGTTAACTTATATCTTAACTACGAGAAAGCATAAGCAATTGGATGCCATTTACAAGTAGAGAAAGAAGATCATTATAAGACTAGAAACACCTACCAGAACCTGCGATGGTTCCCTTCATCGATGTATGTTCCCAACTAAACACAATGATGATCAAATCTAAGAACACATTTGCCACAATCATAACAATGTTTTGGCCTCAGAGGCTGCACAATCGACAACAATAAAACATAAAAAAGACTTCTGAATAAAATGTAATTGGAGCGAAATTGATAGCAAGAGCTATCATAGTGTACACATGGATATCATAGTGTACACATCAAAACAATAAAAGGATTTTGAATAAAATGTAATCAATTTGTGTTTGCAATGGAATCGAAAATCTCTAGCAACCATCTCAATTTAATAACTATAAATATGAACATGGTACATAACAATGTCAATAAACTTAGATCAATAACAAAGATATAAATATGTTGGCAATTTCTAAATCCTCAGTTCAATGAGCATCAAAGTTTAATTCCGTAACATATCTAAAAATCTTTGAATGTCATAACATACAACGGAAAGAAGAAACTTGAGGTTTAAGCATGCCAATATAAACTCCATCTCATAGTACTGACATGTTATGAAAATGTGGACATTGCCTATAATAAAAACACATTTTTGCAAAATTTCATAGATTGCAATTGTTCTGCATTGATAGAAAACCTTCGGTAATGTCTTAGTCAAAGTTTAAAAATTAACATTAGTCACATCAACTTTGTTTCCAAATAAAAAAATTCTCAAAGTTGTATAAAAAAAAGCACAGAACACCAGAGCATAAGAAATTTCATTGAATAGCAATTGTTGTTTTTATAGTTAGACTCGTAACCTCCTCTAAAAACCCATCGAAAAGACAAAAAATTAAATATTTAAAGAACCAACAGAGAAACCCCAAATCGAGGGTTTCATAATTTTCCTTCGTCTTACCTATGAAAAATGGGTTTTGGGGCGCTCTTTCAGTCCACTTTTGGAAGTCAATGTTAGCGAATCCTGCGTCCATGAGAGCATATATCCAACTGTTGATAAAGAATGAAATGAGATTTAAGCTCTGCAGAGGATTTGTCTTTCAACTTTGCAAGTGTCAGTGAATCCTACTTATATGAGAGAATATATCCAACTGTTGATAAAAAATGAAATCAGATTTAAGCTCTACGGAGGATTTGTCTTTCAACTTCGCATTTAAATACCTAGAACATGAAATTGGAGTGAATAACTGCTGGAAACCCATTTTATAGCAGACGGGGAGGGAGAAAATGGTTCCATAAATCTTCATAGCTAAAAATCAGGGCGAGGAACGTTATGGCCCAACTTTTAAGCTAAAAATTGGGGCGAAGAAAGTTTTGGCCCAAATTTTGAGCTAAAAATAGGGGCGAATGGAAGGTTTTGGCCCGAATTTTAGCGTGCGAAAATTAATTTTTTTCCTCTTCGTGGTAAATAAACCATGCGCTAACCCTTTAAACATTTTTTTTTTTTTAAATAAATGGAGGGCGAATGATAATAAAGCTCTCCATCCCTCTCCAACACAAAAAATTCGCCCCATCAAAATTCGAAACCCCTTAATTTCGCCCACGAGTGAAATTTCACCCCTAAAATCACCTATGGTCATCCATTTCTCAGAAATATTGACTTTCCATGTCAGTCATACCCTCACTTTGTCTTAGAATGACATGAAGTTGTATTCCTATTGCGCACCCTGGTCCTACTTTCCTCATTGGTAGGTAACCTTCAACCCAGAAGTCGACATTTCATCATTGGTCATTGACTGGGTGGTTTCCCTTGTGCTCGACGGCAAGACATCTATTCACACATTGAGATTCATGCAGTATATTGGATGCCATTAGACTTATTGGTGGTTTCCTTTCCTTT
The DNA here is from genome assembly GCA_900067695.1 of Picea abies. NCBI lineage: Eukaryota > Viridiplantae > Streptophyta > Pinopsida > Pinales > Pinaceae > Picea > Picea abies. Next base: position 5,252 of record CBVK0100146840.1, read on the forward strand.
TTCAGCAGTTTTCCTAATTGGCTGTTATTTAGAGGGTATTTTTCGTGTATCCCTTGCACTTGCCACATTCATTGGTTCATGAACATGTTATTCGTCTAATTTCCTCCAAATCATCAAGCTCCTACTTTATACCTCATGCTGAATGATGAGATATGCCTTAATTCTCTCCTTTCAGCGAGTCTCCTCTCCTTAACGTCATCTCATCTATTCTGGAAACGAGACCTAGAGTCCTATGAGTACCTAGAGGCTTGCAGTCATTAGTGGCGGGTTCTCTCGCCATCGACAATTGGGAATACATCAATGTCTCCTAATCGATGGATTCTTCAAGTGTTCGACCTTGACTCCTTTATTCACGCTTGTAAGAATGCACTTGGTTCCTTGATACCTACTTTCATCATTGGTAGGGTGTCTCGCGTTTGTTAACAGTATACCTCATTGACCAGTAATCAAACGAAGTCTCATTGTGTTCAACCTCAACTCATTTATTCACACGATGTAGACTTGCACCTTTTGCGGATTGTGTAGAAGGCCTGAAGAAATTAGTTTGTAGCCACAACTTTCCTAAGTTGTTACTACCTTTTCATTGGACCAATACCTGTGTGACTTCAGTGATCATGGGAGATTAGATTGTACTCCATTGTATATAGATATCTTTAGATTGATTTTGAGACTAGTGTTACTGGGCCTCATTCGTGACCATGACAACCTTTGGCATGTAACCACATTTGTATTTTTATATTCATGGCCATGGACAGTTGTTTGGTATATTTTTCACATGGATCTGCAGTGTAATTCAAATTGGAAGCCATGTATGAAAAGTTAGTATAGATTGTAATGAGAAACTAGTTCTTCTAGTTGTGTCCCTATTACTCCACTTCTAGGTTTTTATAATGTATTTCAGCCATCGTAGATACCCCTCTAACCTCACACATTATGGGGCATATGTTATAGCAATATTTGCCTCACCCCATGCAAACTTCCACGGAAGTCCTTTTTCCATTTCCCTATGCATAATTGAAGTCCCTTTTTTGCAAATCCCAGAGCTAAAAATATAATTTTTCCACATATATGCACCTTTCATACTATACAACATGCATATACGCAGGTTGCACCACTACAACCCACGTACATCGGGAAATGTGCCAAAAATTTAAAAATGATGTCACGTTTCCATGTCATGTCACGAAATCAATGATCCTTGGCCTTCCATATACTAGAAACATTCATAATAGGCCCTTCAGTTCCATTTGAAGGCTATAAATAGGCCAAATCCGAGCTATGGAAAGAGAGAAAAAGAATTCAACTTTGAGAGCAAAGTTACTCTAGAGAAATTATTCACTTCACATTGAGTCTGCATCCCTTTGTCCTTTAAGTCTGAACACATTGTTTAGCCCCCAATATCTGCCCTTACTAATTGAGAACTTTATCGTCTCTCTTATATGTGCTTGCCTTTGGTGGAGGATTGAAGTGGTGGAGTCCTAGCTAGAAGGAACTTAGTTTCTCAGTTCCGAACAGTGCCGACACGGAAATCTGTAACTCATTCACTTCTATTGATTATATATAAATAGAAATACTCTTTTCTTGTCCAATTAACATCTTGCAAATATTTGAATTATTATTCCATGGGTGTATTTGTTATGAAGCTTGATGGATTATGCTATTTAATGTGATAACATCATATATTATCACCATATTCTTGTGTTGCTTGGTTGTTGAGGACTAGTTGCAGGTATATTGCTTTGAGTCAAGTGCTCAACGCTGGACTTCATCGAACGTCTAGACGAGGTAGGCCTCTTATCCTGTCTTGTTAGCATATTTTTTATATAACATACTTGATACTAGAGTTGATTTCTGCAGTCATTTATGTCTATTGTGGTTTACCCCTAGCCATAGAGAGGTTTTCCTCGTAACACTCCTCTGGACAAAAATTTAGGGACTCCTGTCCATGAGCTCCTACACTAACTTTTCATGCTTCTGAATATCTTCTTCACTTATCCAATTGGAATCTTCTATTTGGTGTCCCTTCCACTTTACCAAATACTCAAAATAAGTCTTCCTCCTGGTCTTCTCACTAATCCTTTGATCTATGATCTCCTCCATCTACGGCTTTTCTGCTATAGGCATTTGTTTCTTCGAATGGATCTCTTTTTTATCTTATGATCCTTTTGTTTCATCCCCCCGGTAAGGGTACATGTCTGAAATGTTGAATATGGGAAATATACCCACATCCTCTAGCAACTCTATCGCATAAGCATTTGCATCAAATTTCATTAGGATCTTGCACGACCCTATTTTCTTCAATTTCAATTTATTATATATTCCCCTTCGGAACCTTTCTTTCCTGAGATGTGCCATAACTTGATCTCCCACTTCAAATTGAAGCTCTCTCCTATGTTTATCAACTCTGTGTTTATATTCTCTCTTGTTGTTCTGCAACTACTCTTTGATCTAATTATGAAGCTTCTGCATTTCTGCAGTGAAGTCTTCTGCTCCAACGCTTTTGAATTCATTCTGCTCCAAATATCTCAACTTTGATACTCCTCTTGGGTTCATTCCATATACTATCTGGAATGGAATCTTTCCTTTACTCCTGTTTGGTAAGACATTGTATGCAAACTCTACTTGTGACGGAATCTGATCCCACTGGCTATGATGTTCAGTGACCAGACTCCTCAACAAATTTCCTAAACTTTGGTTTACCACCTCAGTCTGTCCATATGTTTGAGGGTGATATGATAAGCTGAAGTACATTTATGTTCCCATATTCTTCCACAATGTTCTCTAGAAATGACCAACAAATTTAGTGTCTCTATATGAGACAATACTCTTGGGAAACCCATGAAGTCTCATAACTTCCTTGAAAAATAGATTTTCAATGTGTGTTGCATCATTATTTTTCTGGCATGGGATAAAGTGTGCCATATTTGAGAATCTATCAACTACAACGAATATGGAATCTCTTCCCCTTTGTGTTCTTGGAAATCCCAACACGAAATCCATGCTTATTGCATCCCAAGGCTTATCTGGAATAGGAAAAGGTTGATATAACCTAGTGTTTTGTTTCTTTCCTTTTGCATAATGGAAAATCTTACATCTGTTTAAAAATTTCTTCACTTATGCCCTCATACCTAGACAATAGTATGAATTGTTCAACTGTGCAAATATCTTGTCATGGTCAAAATGTCCTGCTAGACCTCCACTATGTTTTTCCTTCAGCAGACTATCTCTCATCGAGCACTTTGGTTTTCACAACTAGCTACCCTTAAACAACAATCCATCTTGAATCATCTACTCTGTCCACTGACTTTTGTCTCTAAGTACAATATTTTTTCATGCTTCATACACCTCTTTAAAATATGGGTCATCATAATACATTTCCTTAAGGTGTTCGAACCCTAAGGTTTTCACTCGAAATTCCTGCGGAATCAGACATCTCCTGCTCAATGCATCAACAACTTTGTTAGCATTACCAGAATTTTGTTTAATGAAAAAAGTGAAATTTTGCATAAACTCTATCCACTTGGCATGTCTTTGATTCAGCTTCTCCTGTCTAGTTATGAATTGTAAAGCTTGAGTATCGATGTACAAAAAAAACTCTTTTGGAACAAGAAAGTGCCTCCATTTCTTTAAGGCTTGAATTACTACATAAAATTCTTTATCATATGTGGAGTACTTCTTCTTGGTTTCATTCAGCTTCTCACTGAAATATTAAACATGTTTATTGTCTTGGATCAAGACTGCTCCAATTTCTACTCCACTAGCATCACATTGTACTTGAAACGTCTTCCCAAAATCTGGCAAGACCAAAATCGGTTGTTCTGTTATCTTCTCCTTTAATATCCTAATTTTTTTCTCAACTTCTTCTTTCCACTTAAAATATGTGTGCCTCTTCTTCACCATATCTAATATCGATGCACAAATACCACTGAAAGTTCTAATGAACTTCCGATAGAAACTTGTTAATTCATGGAATCTTCTCACCTCGAATATGCTCCTTAGTGATGGCCATTCTCTGATTGCTCTCACCTTCTTTGGATCCATATTCAATTCATTTGAAGAGATTAAAAAACCCAAGTAAATGAGTTATTTCTTCATAAAATATGATTTCTTCAGATTTATCAGCAGCTTCTCCCGCTACAATATTCTCATTACTAATGTTAAGTGCCTCAAATGCTCTTCTCCAGTTTTACTAAAGACCAATATATCATCCATATATACAATCACAAACTTACCAATAAAATATTTTAATACCTCATTCATCAACCTCATAAAATTACTTGGGGCGTTCATCAAGCCAAATGGCATAACGATCCCCTCATAAAAACCTTCATTCGTTTTGAAGTTTTTTTTCCACTCATCACCTTCTCTCATCCTTATCTGGTGATATCCACTCTTCAGGACTATTTTTTAAAAATAATTTTCTCCGCTCAAACAATCCATTAAGTCATCCATCCTAGGAAAAGGAAATTTGTACCTGATGGTGATTTTGTTTATGGCTCTTGAGTCTGTACACATTCTCCATCCTCCATCCTTTTTTGGACTTAACACAGTTCGTACTATGCATTCTTTACCTCATTATCTTGAGGTGTCAGCCTGTATGCTACTTTGTTCAGAAAACTCACTCCTAGTATGAGATCAATGTGATGGTTGATACACCTGATGGGTGGCAATGAGAGAGGTAACTCATCCACTACTATGTCAGCAAAATTTTCTAACAGCTTCTGAATTTCTTCAGGCAGATCATCCATAGGAGTGCTTGTAAGGATGACTATGGGCTTCCTCACCACAACAAATTGTATCTCCTTCTCCTTATTGACTTCACTTAGACGTTCCTTCCCACTCATGAGAAGTATACTTGTGATGGATTCTTCCTTCACTTTCTTATCCTCTATTGGTAATAGCATGTGTGTTCTACCATTTTTATTTGGGGTATAAGTATTTTTTCTCCCATCATGAATGACATTTTTGTCAAACTTCCATGGTCTCCCCAACAAGACATGACATACATCCATGGGAATCACATCACACAAAATCTCATCTCTATATCCTCCTATCTGAAGTTCAACTTGGAATTGTTTAGTTACCATTACCTAGTATCCTTTCTGCAACCATGAGACTCTATACGGATTCAGATGTGCAGTTTTCTCTGGCTCCAATTTCTCCACCATCTCTGTGGATACCAAGTTATCAGTGCTCCCACTAACAATTATCACTTTGCATACCCTGTCTTTGGTTTTGCAAGCATTTCTAAACAAATTGTTCCTATGCACTGGTTTTTCCATTTCTGGCTCTAGCTTCAAGAGAACCTTCTTCATCATCAAATATCTCCCATATTCTTCACCTTCTACCTCAACATTCTGCCTCTGCAATTCCGAAATGTAATATTCACCTCCTCCTTCTTTCTTTCTCTCGGGGAATTCCAAATACATGTGTCATGTTTTTCCATAGGCATAACACTTCATCTTTCCTCCTCTGCCTCTTCCCCTTCCTCCAGGAAAATCATTACTTCCACCATACTGTCTCCATCGGGAAATTCCTCCTCTTTCTGGGTGACTATGCGGTTTTCCAGTCTCAACATTGGTATTTTGTGCCTTGTCATGAACAATTCCCTTACCTTTGTTTAGAATTCTCCCTCTACTTCATTGGCTCTGTTTCCTAGCCAATGTCTCTTCTTCCTTCAGTGCAATCTGATATGCATCCTCCATTGTCCTCACTGTTATCATGTTGATTTCATCTTGGATTTCATATCTCAGTTCATTAATATACCTGGCAACCTTTTCATCATATTTTTCTCTTTGTCCAACCATGATGTTCAACTTATAAAATTCCTCTGTGTATTCTTTTACTATCAATCCTTTCTATCTCAAGTTCTATAACTTCCTGAATAGATTTATCTAATAGTATTTGGGTATGAATTTAGCCTTCAGCTTGGCTACCATTCTATCCCAGCTCTTGATGTTTTTCTTTCCTTTACATATTATGTCAACCTGTAGTTTATCCCACCACAGTGTTGTGTGTCTCTTCAATATGGTGACAGCATGTTTTACTTTCTTCTCATCATCAACTTCTTCATAGTCGAAGTATTTTTCCATTGCTCTTATCCAATCCAACAATTCTTCGACATCTAAGTTTCCTTCGTACATTGGGATTTCTATTTTTTCTCTGGCTCCCAATTTGACAACAGCTTTCAACAAGCGTTCTTCTGCAGCATCTTCTCTTGCAGCTCCTTCAACTTCCATTTATTTTCTCTCTGCATCACTGACGTCTCCATCATCAAGTGCTCTTCTTTGTGTTGTCTCCATAGCATCTAATATTGCATGAAGTTCTCTCATCTCCCTTTCCATATCTGGGTTTGCTACAGGTCGCTCCAGACGTCTTCTAGGCAGCATTGTGTTGATACCACTTGATGATACCAGACTACCTCTTTATTTTACACAGAGCACAATTTGAGGCTCTAATACCACTTGATGCAGACCCCCTTCTCTCCTCGGGGTTGCACGACCTCTTGGTCAAGGATATTCAATTCACTAATTCGAATAGACTCTTTGGGCCTCTTCTAGACCCTAAAATCAATTCACACATGCCCCCTTTGGTTACCCACACAGGCTTGTTTCACCCACGCACCCTTTCTTTGGCACTTCTGGTAACTCTAAATGGAGAGCATTAGTTCCTCTCCTAGTCCTTTCCTCCTTATGACCATGGGTTATAACCTCCATCTTTCCCCCTTCGCGACTTCGAGATTCTTCATTTTTGAGTGCAACTGACACCTTTTTCCTCAAACTCTTGACCGACGAAATCAGCCTGGAAAATATCTATGGCTCACGCTTCTCTGACCACTGTAATTCACTTCGAGACTCTAGCTTCGGTAGTTCTAAGCGTTCCAAAAACCCTTTTCCCTAGATTGATTCGTACCTGGAGCTATGGATCGAGTGCCACATGATCACCTCGATCAATGGTCAAGATTCATCCCTTGTTCCCACTTCGGATGACTTCCAATCAACGCTCCTCTACTCTCTTTCTCCCGGAGTGTCAATCCTCTGGAGTAAATCTTTGCTCTGCATGTGTCCCTCCATTCATCAATGGCTCATGTTGACTCCAGCCTTTGGGATTTTTGACCTTTTGGAACTTATTCTTCAATTTCCCCCGAACTGTCCTATCACCGAAGTGATAGATCTGACGCCACGTGTTCAAACAACGGATGACTAAGATTATATTCTTACCTCTGGAGCTTCATATGACTTATGGTCAATGTCTCTTCTTCCTCCTCATCTTTTCCTCCAGAGCACTCTTCTCCAAGAGCACACAGATCTATGCCACATGTCCTTCCTGGATCCAATGATCCAAATCTCTTCATCCTTCACGGATTCGACAGAAATCATTCTTTGCTCCACGCAAATCTCCAGGATATTTTTCTCCCAGACTCTCTGATTTGTTGCCATGTATCATCCTCGATGCTAACAACCTCGATTTACTTGGCAGCTTTGGGACTTCGGCGATCCCTCTCCTTGAAAGCCTCCAAACCTCCGAATACATGGAGTGTCGAAGGACTTCAAGACTATCCTCCGTGCAACTATCCCAGATCTCACAGTCTGGAAAGATCCCGATTCCTCTGAATGGATCTTGCTCGTTGATTGAGAAATTTTCAGTGGGCTCCTCCCTACTGAAGAATTTCCATCCGCTATCTCTTTTGAGCTTGTTCTTCCTTGGAAATTTTAACTTCTCAAAATGTTTCTTCAACACTTACTCCTTGCACCTCTCAATATGACTTCTTCGACACTTAGCCAAATGTCAACCCTGTGCATAGCTTGCAACAGGTTTTTTTCACTTAACCCCTTTATGGGCGACTGTGCACTCCATGCAACAGTTCTTACATGACTCAATTGTTCCTTATGAACAAAATAACGTTGAGTGTGTTTCTACCTACGCACACCTTGTGTGGTCCTCTGCACTCCTTTGCAAATGAAACTTCACATTATCTCTCATGAGCTTTTGAGTCAAAATAAACTCCGTCAACGCACACCTTGCGGACACTATGCACTCCTTGCATGATCTCATAGAAGAGAAATAATTGAAACTTATCTAATCCTCACAAATTCATACATTAAACCATGTAATTCATTCATAACATAAGAACAAGTAATAAAAGAGAATACAATTAAACAGAAAGCCTACCATTCATTCAGATAGATAGAGTAACAACAATCCCAAACATTTTGGATCAACGCTTCTCTTTTATATTCATTCAAATGGTATGTACATGGGCTCATACAACTACAATGAGCTTCAACAGCCTCAACAATAACAACTTCAATAACTTTCAGTAGCTTTCAGAAGCCTCATTTGGGCATATAATACATATATTTATACAAGAAGGGCTCATAGAGATTTTCCCTCTGACTACCTTAGTGCTATCTAATCAAAGTAAAAGCTTTCAACCACTAAGCATTATTACAATAAAGGATGGGTACAGATAGATAAAAGCGACTGCTTCAGATCTGTACTATTATTTATTACATTAAATAAAATACAATCTCCATCGATCTCACGTGATGGTTCAGCCTCTTATCATTTAAGAACTTTAATTACAATCCTTTCGAGATATTTATATGATACTCCATCCTTAAATTTTAAAATCACTTCAAAATGCATGTTGGGTGTTGAGTAGTCCTCCACTTGCACGCATCACATTTGGAGACCAAGTATACCTTGGGAAGGTCCTTTGTGGTGGTTCAACATGTTGTTGATGGCCCTAGATGCCTAGAATCTTAATTTAGGACCTAAGTCTTGGGTTTCCTTTCTTGATCATGTCTAAGGACCCAAGACTCATACATAGTTCTCAAAATATCTTAATGATTCCCATATCCCCACTTGAAGGAAAAACATCCCCTTGAGAGGTCATCTATGTGTTGAAGTTTTGCAACTTCAAGTAGTCATTCTCCATAACAAAATACAAAGAAACCATTATATAAGACCCTTGAATGCACTAGAAATAAATAAATGAAAAGAATACCAAATTGGTGTTAGAAAAACAGGACCGTGGAGCAATACAATAAAACAAATGCAGAAACAAAACACATAAGACGCACAATACAAGAGAGACACAAATTTACGTGGTTCACCCAGTGTGGGCTACGTCCACTAGAGAAATTGCCAGGTCCTTCCTTTATTATTATCCAGCAAATGAAGGGATACAACCTACAACAAAACCCGTTGTAACTTCCTCTTCTTTCTCTCACAGTCTCCTCTCTC